>JAFEMH010000642.1:427500-680208 GCA_022495995.1 Adenophora triphylla var. japonica | reverse complement strand
TTCACTAGGTCCCTAGATGGATTCGGTCTTAGTCGAGATTAACCCCCGGGATCACGTTCGCGGTACCAATCGGATTGGGATTTTGGGTCGCCGAGTCGCCCGCCTGCTCGGTTCATTCAACCGGGGCTTTGCCCGAATGAAAGGATCTTTCCCTTGCTTTTAGTAAGACATGGGGGCTTTGCGGGGAAAGTTTTCCTCAGACCGGGGCTGAGATGAAGTTCACATCCATCCCTAGACCAGAGGTTTGGTCACTTCAACATCTGCTTCTGGTTATAAAGCACTGTCGGCGCATCGGCTTAAAGCGCTTGGGAGTTTAAGAAAAGGACATTAATCAAGACCCGAGGGTTTTAAGCCCCGAGTCTCGGCCCAAGGAAGAAATTCTGAGTCGCGTTGACAACATCTCGGCAACAACGGCGGTTCCGGAGTCCGCACCCAAGGGATACGACCCCACCTTACTTGAAACCCGTCTTAAACAATTTTCAAACACATTCCATATGTACATCCAGAGACCCAGTCCCTACCATGTTTCCAAGAAAAAAAAAAAAACACCCCTAAGCTCCAGTAACGTGCCAATTGCTTCAATGATAACATTTTCTCCCAAAAAAAGCGCCTCCGATTTATTCCACTTTATCAATGAGATAACGCCGGGCGACGCGATTTCCCGGATTGTCAAAATCCAAACTTTTTAGCTACACCACATCACACACACGAATAGTAAGAAGTATGCTCAGAAGGATTTTTCCCAACTTTAGCTACCGCATATCTACACGATTCGAAAGGAGATTGAGGAAGTACGCTCAAGTTTTTCCAAACTTTAGATACCCATATCTACGATTCGAAAGAGATTGTGAGAAGTATGCTCCAAGTTTTCCCAAACTTTAGCTACCCATATCTACGATTCGAAGAGATTGAGAGAAGTATGCCTTCAAGTTTTCCAAACTTTTTAGATACCACGTAATATCTCTACGATTCGAAGAGATTGAGGAATGTACTTAGCTCAAGTTTTCCAAACTTTAGATACCCGTATCTACTGATTCGAAAGAGATTGAGGGAAGTACGCTCAAGTTTTCCAAACTTTAGCTACCCGTATCTACGATTCGAAAGAGATTGAGAGGGAAGTATAACGGCTTTCAAGTTTTTCCAAAGCTTTAGATACCCCATATCTGCGATTCGAAAGAGATTGAGAAGTATGCTCAAGTTTTTCCAAAGCTTTAGCTTCCCACCTCTATCACGAATAGTGAGAAGTATGCTCAAGTTTTCCAAACTTTAGATACCCGTATCTACGATTCGAAGAGATTGAGAAGTATGCTCAAGTTTTCCAAACTTTAGATACCCATATCTACGATTCGAAAGAGATTGAGAAGTATGCTCAAGTTTTCCAAACTTTAGATACCCATATCTACGATTCGAAAGAGATTGAGAAGTACGCTCAAGTTTTCCAAACTTTAGATACCCACGTATCTACGATTCGAAAGAGATTGAGAAGTATACTCAAGTTTTCCAAACTTTAGATACCAATATCTACGATTCGAAAGAGATTGAGAAGTATGCTCAAGTTTTTCCAAAATTTAGATATCCATTCGAAAGAGATTGAGAGTACGCTCAAGTTTTTACAAACTTACATTACCCTTATCTCCTCGATAGTGACGTAATGCCACTGTAGCCTATTTTACAAATTTACCCACTGTGGCTCATTTTGTTTGCCATTGGCATTTTCAATTCTATTTTTCAAATGATTAGGGTACGTCCGTTTCTTTATAAAAATTATCGGGGTACGTCCGTTTCTTTACAAAATTATCGGGTACATTCCACTTTCTTTACAAAAATCATCGAGTCCTTCTTACTTCTTTACAAAATTTCGATCTCCGTCATTCCAAGGTGGAAGAATGACATTTCGATCTTTCTCGCGATCTCCGTCATTCCAAGGTGGAAGAATGACATTTCGCTCTCTCTCTCGATCTCCGTCATTCCAAGGTGGAAGAATGACATTTCGATCTATCTTTCGATCTCCGTTATTCCAAGTTGGAAGAATAACATTTCGATTCAGTCAAAGCTCGAACTACGACCTGGCTTGATTCCTTCGGGATACATAGGTAGCCTCCTGTAGGTTCAGCCAATTCGTCACATATGACACCCCATTCCTGTGGATCTTTTCCGAACTACGATTATGGCTTGATTCCCATCAGGGATACGTAGGTAGCCTTTCATAAAAGGTCCGACCACTCGACCAACTTGATCACCCAATCCGTCTCGGCATTCGCCGAGATTGGATCCTTTTCTATCGGCAACCCCGCTCGCCTTGCAAGTGACGTTGCGGGGCTTCTGTAAGTACCCGAATCGGCTCGTACCTTAGGTTAAATTTCCCGGCAATTTCGGTAAGTTTCCGGTAATTCCCCGGACCTTCCTATTGTTAGAAATGTTGGAGCAGTCCCAAATTAAATTAAGGGCTGAAGGAGCCTTCTGTGTGAATTAAGAAACACGTTTTCTTAATTAGGAAGAGGATTCTAGAAATTTGCCACCTTGCATGGTTCTAGAAATCTTTGAGTCACGATGGATAATGCCGTACACGGTGCATTAGCTCATTTGTCCCTAGCCGCGCGGCTTCATTAGCCTTATCAGGGCGCTATAAATAGACCTCCCTCTACCCATTTCAACACACGACATTACCACCCCAAAAAAATACACCCACATGATCAGTCACTCCCAAGGCGTGAAGAATATTAGTGAAGGCTCAAGAAGGTGAAGAAGAAGCTAAAGAAGTCATCTCCCTCCTCCTTGAAGACCCGAGACCAAACTCTCCTCCTAGCTCCGTCAGAAGAAACAAAGGAAGCCATTGGTAACCTCGCGCGCCCTAACCTTGCATTTTAATTAATATACTTGCTCGTTGCATTCATATATCTTGCTTGGGACTTGGCATTCATAGTTAAAGATCATATCTTTATCATCCCCTTCCCCTTTTGCATGCATTAAGACATCATTTGTCATAAAAATGTAGTCTTTTTCATAAAGGTGCATCCTTTGCACCTAAAACCCCTACTTTTAAATAAAAATGTCATCTTTATGCATCATTTGCATATAAAAATCCAATCTTTTCAATAAAGATGCACTCTTTGCACCAAAACCCATTTTCATACTTAAAAATGCATACTTTGCATTAAAAAACCATTCTTTGCCATTTTCATGCATCACTTGTACATTAAATGCTATTTTCCAACATAAAAATGCATTCTTTGCACAAAATCATTTCTTCAAACCATAAAGATCACTTCTTGGAACCAAAAACATCATTTGCAACCCAAAAATGTCATCTTTTCACTAAAGTGTCATTTTTACATGCATTTCCCCACATTCCCCCATTAACAACCTAGGAATGGACCGGTGTAAGATCCACAATCTTTACATCGTTCCTTCCATCGAAAGGTTCCATATCTCTTTAGAAAGGGACACCTTGAACCCTATATCTCAGAGTTATCGCTTAAGAAAGAGTATGAAGCATCTATACGAGCTCGACCGTCTTAAAGCGTAGGATTGATGGGCTAAGGACCCTCCTTTTCTAAAGAACCTCATCTTTGACCAAAAGAGAGTCATTCTCTCGATCACGCAAGTCAGACGGTTCCGCGAGGTTAAAATGCGATGATCACAAGTCACATAAGATGAGGACGGGATCATAATCCCAAATACATAAAATTCAAGGAATCGGCGACAACCAACAAATGGTTTGTACGTCCGGAAGACAACTTGGGACATTCCCCCTTTTTCTCAAACACATGCACCTGAGAAAGCACGCGAAGCAAGCACGATTCTGCTTTGAAATCTTGGGAGACTTGCTCCGGCAGCACTTTGGGTGAACGCCAAACGTTCTTCCCAAGGGGTAACTTAACCTCCGAACCCAGTAAAAACCTTTTTTTCAAAGTTTTGAGGTAATCAAAATGGCGTGGCGACTCCGTTTTCAAATTAAACCGGATGTCTTCAAACTCGCGTGAATCCCGACAAAAATTTGGGCACCACATTCACAAGAAGGGACCAAACTGATGTCGGCGTCCTAACCCGATCGGGTCAAATCCATGCATTACCACCTAAGGCCACCAAAAAGCCGGCGGGCCGAATTGCAATCCGGCCGGCCCGAAGACGCAAATTCCTTGAAGAGGACCCGATCCTCACTCGGCTCAGCGGACTTCGGGCGAACATTTCCCTTTGGTCTCTGCTCGCCTCTTCGTATCCTCATAAGCTCAAGCTAGAGGAAAGCACTGGCCCGTACCATGGTCCCCGTGGGCGCAACCCCGGATGAAGTCATTCGGATGATTCGGCAACATCCACTATGGCAACATAATCACCTTGATTTGGACCTTCCAAAATTTGGGGCGATCACAAATGAGCCGCTCTACATCACGATCCCGGTGGACGAGCGTCGCCTTCCCGCGTGTTGGTAGACGGAGGTTCCAGAATGAATGTCTTGCCCGCCAAGATGATGGACTGCTTGACATCAAGCCCAGCGAGATCTTAAGCCTTAGATCCCATGTCGAGGCCTATGACTCTACTTCCGTACGGTTCTCGGGGTTGCTACTCTCAACATGCGGTTCGGCAAGCGGGTGATCCCCACCGAATTCCAAGTGTTGGACATTCCAATCACTTTCACGGCCATCTGGGGCGTCCTGGCTGCATCAAATCAATGGCGTGGCATCCGCCCTTCATCGGTGCCTTAAGTTCATGCAAGGCGGCAGGCTAACCACGAGTCTACGGTGACAGGCGTCACCACCGAGGGGACCGGCACCAATGACATTCCGGTGTTGGAAATCAAGCATAATGACGACATGCCATTAGCTGGATTCACTCTGGAGACCTCCAAGATCCAAATATGCAACGTGGACCTTCATTTGTCTCACGATTAGATTCCTCCCGCCATGAGGATGATGAAACTCATGAACTTCATCCCGGGGCGGGGCTCGGCAAAAGGCTACAAGGCCAACACCAAGTTATTGAAGTCGAGGACCACACCACGGTCCGGGGGCTTGGCTACGTGCCAACAACGGCGACATCAAGGAAGGCAAAGGCTCGCCCGCGCGAGGCGACGGCCGCAAGGGGAACCTCAGGCGGCACACCCAATCTCAGGCCTTACGGCTTTGACCTCGCTCATTACTTAACACCGAGGGAACCGGCAGCGAGGGGACCGACAGGTGAGCCGGCAAACGAGCGGGCGGGGACAGCCAGGGAGCAGAGCAGCTGAGAAGCTGAGGGGACCGACGGCGGCAAACTGACGGCGGGCGGGGGACCGACGGTGAGCTGATGAAGATGAGAAAGAAGCGGGGATAGTCGGCAAGGGACTACGGGAAGAATGGAACGGCTAGCACGGGACCTCAGCGTTTGAGAGGACTCAAAGCTAATCCGATAAGGGGAGCGTTCCTCGACATCGCGGCTCTACCTGGACCAGCTGCCGCGATCCGGCATGAGTACACATTGAGGAATCCCAGGACTTGGAGGAGCAACTCAAGGTACTCTCCATGGGAAACAAGTTGTTCGGATCGTTGCCCAGAGGCCACATTCGAACGAGTAAGTCAGCGAAGGAACCGAGAATTTATAGAAGACGCTCTCGGTGGACCGGCTCTACGAGTCTGTTTGAAGAAGTCATGGAGTTTCCAAACTTGATCGTTGGGGCTCAGCACAACGGCATGATCGCCGTGATAGGGACGGCGAAGCCAAGCCTCTCGATCCGCACCCTCATCAAGCATCCGGCAATGCCACTGAAGAATTGGGTAACTTTCACCGGACCGAGGCAAGCGGGCGGAATTGGAAGACAATGGGCCCGCGCCCACATCTCCACTAAACCCGGTCTCAAACCCTGCGAGTCGAGTCCTTGTCGAGTCCGAGTCCTACGAGTCATCCAGCGGCCTTACGCAGGAGGACTATAATGTTGTAGCCAATCATGTATTCCCGTTCTTGTTTAATGAAAAGTCGACCTTTCGGAGTATCCTCTCATTGCCACTTTAACAGCGATAAGTTAACAAACAACTTAAAAGACGTTAATAATTCAATTGATAAAGAAGCGGACACATTAAACGAAACAATACATTAAAGAAGTTCTCGGCGTGTAGTTGACCAAGAGGACAACCGGGCCCAGCTTGCCGAAGAGGTTATGACGAAAGTGAACTGGGGTCGGTGCGAGAGCCTAAAGAGACACAAGTGGGCGGTTTCTTCGCCGATGCGAGAAAAAGAAGCCACGATAAACCTCCTCAGGGAGTATGTTGACGTGTTCGCTGGTCATACCGGGACATGCCGGGACTCGATCCCTCAATCGTGGAGCACGAGAATTCCCTGGATCCCGAATCGAAGCACTGTCAAACGAAGGCTGCGCAAGATCAAGACGAGTGGTCCTTGCAAGTTAAAGAAGAAATTGAGAAAATGCTTTCGAGAGTTGGTTTCATCGAGTGATTGAGTACCGACTTGGCTCTCCAACATCGTGACGGTCACCAAGGCCAACGGAAAGGTCGGATCTTTGCGTAGATTTCCGGGATCTCAACAAGGCCGACCCTAAAGATGATTTCCACATTGCCTAACATCGACATGCTTTCGGTCGATACCACCTAAGCAAATTTCGAAGTAAAGTCCTTCGTGGACGGAGTTATTTGGATCTGACGGATCAAGATGTCCGAGGAGGATCGAGGCCAAGGCGCCTTCACCACTCCATGGGGGACATGCGTTACACGGTCATGCCGTTCGGTCTAAGAAACATTTGGGGCTACTTACCGGCGGGGCTGCAGTGACCCTCTTCCATGACATGATTCCTGAAAAGAAATCGAAGTATATGTCGACGACATGATCATCCACTCCAAGGGATCGAGACATGCGGCACATGACGGATCTGAGGAAGTTCTTCAACGGACTCGAAAGCACTCCATGAGGCTAAACCCGGCAAAGTGCACCTTCGGCGTCCAAGCGCGGCAAGGTGCTTGGGAGTACATGGTTACGAAAGAGGTATCGAAGCCGATCCCGGGAAAATCAAGGCCATCATCGACATGAAGCGCCTCAAACCACTGACGAAGTGAAGAGCTTCATGGGAAGACTTCGATACATCGGTCGCTTCATCAACCGGTTGACATCTCTCTGCGAGCCCATGTTCAAGCGATGAAAAGAATGCCGACATCAAATGGGACTCAGGAGTGCCAAACGGCTTTCGAGAAAATCAAGACCTACTTGGTTAATCCCCCATTATTAAGTGCTGCCTAACATGAAGACAAGCCCCTACTCACTGTATCGGACCTTGATGGAACCGTCAATCGGAGCGATCTTGGTGCAAGAAGCAGAAAGATTCCAAGGTTGAGCATG
The DNA here is from genome assembly GCA_022495995.1 of Adenophora triphylla var. japonica. NCBI lineage: Eukaryota > Viridiplantae > Streptophyta > Magnoliopsida > Asterales > Campanulaceae > Adenophora > Adenophora triphylla. The sequence continues at coordinate 672,888 of JAFEMH010000642.1, read as the reverse complement.
CAATCTACTTCGTAAGCCGAAAGCTTCAAGGAAGTGAACTCGGCTACTCGGCATCGGAAAACTTGTACCGCCTTGGTATGGGTAGTCGGGAAAGCGAAACACTACATGCGGTCGCATTCGGTGCTCCTGGTCTCCAAAGTGGACCCCGTCCAGATATCTCTTTGACAAGCCATCCTGTCGATGCGGCTAGCAGTGGTCATTCTTCTGGTGAGTTCGACATCAAGTACATGGTCGAGGAAAATCAACAAAGGGCGAGTAATGGCGGATCGGCTTGCCGGCTTCCCAAGTAGTGAACCTAAGGGTCACGATCCGCAATTTCCGGACGACGGAATCTTTTCAGCAGCGCAAACCGGCGCAACTCTTCTTCGATGGGGCGAGCCAACAAGAAGGGGAATGGTATTGGAATGCTCCTTGTCGATCCCAGGGCGAGCATACTCCATAGCCGTCAAGTTGAATTTTGAAGTGCGACCAGCAATGCGGCGAGAATCTGGCTTTGTGCGGCGAGGTTTGGAAGCCGCCCTCGGCGCAACATCTCGGAGAATTTGGATGTATATGGAGACTCGGCATTGATCATCAATCAAGTATCCAACAAATGGAAGACGGTAGATTAAGGCCTTCGAGAAGTACCACGCGTACATGGAGGAACTCATTGCTCGGTTCAAGGACATCTCTTTTCACTATTTGCCAAGAGACGAGGAACCGCCGCGAGCATGCCACAGCAACCCTCGCCTCTCTTGTCGAAATTCCCGATGGGAAAGCGGTAAAACCCCTCGAGAATAGGCGGACGGGAAACACCCGCCTATTCTTTGTGAGATCGAAAAAGAAAAGAAACGATCGACGAACCACAGTACAATCAAATTTACCGGTACCTCAGCGGAGAAGCTTCCTTCACAAATGAAGATGGAAAATACAAAGAAGGGATCAAAGCCAAAAACATGATGGCATTAAAACGCTGGCATCCCATTTCGTCATGCAGGGGGTATGTTATACAAGAAGCGCCACGAGGCCGCTCCTTCGGTGTGTAAACAAAGAAAAAGCCGGCGAGCTAATGAGCGAAGTTCACAACGGAACTGCGGTCCGCACATGAACGCCCAGAGCATTGACACGAGATCATTCTCAGTATGGGATACTATTGGATATCAATGGAAACGAGGCGCATCCGGTTCGTCAGAAGGCTGCGACAAATGTCAACGGTTCTCCAACCTCAATCACATCCCTCCTCATGAACTCTATTGCATGACTACGCCATGGCCTTTCGCCACATGGGGAATCGACGTCATCGGCAAGATCACTCCTCCGAGGAGCAATGGTCACGAGTTCATTTTAGTCGCGATCGACTACTTCACCAAATGGGTAGAAGCCGGATCGTACAAAGTGCTTGAATTCTAAGAAGGTGGCCGAGTTCATCCGAGAGAACATCATGTGCCGATACGGAGTGCCAGCGAGATCATCTCCATGACAATGATGGGACCCACTTTGAAGGAGATTGTGACCAACTGCGGCCGAATTCGAGTCACACGTCACGAGGTCTTCTCCTTACGGACCACAAACCAATGGTGCGGTAGAGGCGGCCAACAAGACTCTCGCCATGATAATCGAGAAAGATGACCACCGGAGGTCGGGAGGCGCGAAAAGCTACATCTAGCCCTGCAGGGATACCGAACATCAGTCGGAACCGCCACGGGGAGACTCCGTTCGCACTTACCTACGGAATGGAAGCGATGTTACCGTGGAATTGGAAATTCCATCCCTCAGGAGTCCTCTTGGAAAACGGGATCAATGAAGTCGAATGGCTACGGAGCCGTCACGACGAACTTGCTCTACTCGACGGCCTTGATTGAAAGCCATGGAACACGCTCGAGCCTACCGGAGCGAATGGCACGAGCATTCGACAAGAAAGTCAAGATCAGAGACATCGAGAAGGCGACTTGGTGCTAAAGGAAAAGCCTCCTACGAGACCAATCCCCTCGGAAAGTGGGAGCCTACTGGATAGGACCGTTCGTGGTACAAAGAATCTTCTCGGAGGAGCCATGAAGCTAGCGAGACTTGGACGGAAACCCTTTCGTTAATCCCGTGAACGGAAGCAAGCTCCGCGAGATACTTCGTTTGAGGAAGAGCACGAGTCAACTCTCCTTCCCCATACACCGTCCCCTCGGTAAATTAAAGTGCTAAAGAGTAATACCCATTTGGATACATTCCCGCTAATGATCCGAGGTAAAAAACGAGGAGTCGCACTTCTTTTGCCTTTGTTTTTCTCAAATTCACCTAAAGTGTCGAACTACGGTGACCTGAGCCCCTTAGTCCAATTGTAAAAGGGGAACGTAGGCAGCCATCTTTGGTTCGGTCTAAAAAACAAAAAATATACAATAAGCATCAATTGCTTGTGTTTCGAAAAAACTCTTTTCATTTAACCTACAAATTCATAACGGTTAAAACATTCTTTGATGAGTTCAAGCACGGTCAACTCTTGACTCGCTACACGCTAGCAAAACTACAATAAAACATTAATCAATTAATGTGTCTGCAATGATAATGGGTGGATACTGCGGGCGACGAGGTCAACCTAGTTTCCGTACTAGGTCCTTCATCCTTCTTCCCCTTCCCTTTTCCCCGGCGAGTGTTCTTCACCGTCGCAGGAAATATTCCGGTAGGCCTTCTACAGCTCGGGGACTCTTCCCGACGCCTCCGTCAAGCTGTGGTACATCAAGCGCGACCCTTTCTCTAGCTCTGTCTCGAGCCACCTCGCTTGAGCCATCATTGCGGTGCTTTGATTGGCCTCCCGATCGGCACTTGCCACATAATCGGCCATGGCATCGCCGTACGATTCCCGGGGTTAGCCCTTGCTTCTGTCCTCCTCAAGGTCGAGTGTCCGGGTGATCGGCACCCAACGGCTCACTCCGTCTCCACAAGATAGCCATCTGTGTCTCCCATACACTCTTCGTACCGGTTCGAGATCTTTGCGTCGACGAACAGTGCCCTCTCTCCGGTGAAAGAGAACCCTGGCGGGAAAGGACGTGTATTGCCACCACCGGGTGATCGGCAATAAGCGTCGAAGGATCTTCCATCCGCGAGAGATCCCACCTCAGGTAGCGGCATAAATCGGATCGGTCGGTGGCACTGCTCCGGCCCGTCTTTGCCGCAGAACCAATGATGGAATATAGAAAGACGTGCGAGACGGCCCAGGCACTCGACAATCAACGGACCCTCTGGCGGTCCTACAAGTCTGTAACTTCCAATGGGGAACCCACCATCGCAAGTGATGCGTGCAAAGTACGGCCATCGAGGCTCCGGCTCGGCTGATTGCCCCTATCACCGGAAGGACGTCGCGAGAAAGACCAAGCGTCACAAGACATTGGCACCTCGGGCATCATCTGCGGCCTCTCCCTCAACCACATGAGTCGGCATAGCGGGACTCCCTCCCGCGTGTATCGGCTACCGGTCGCCATCGGCCTATGCCCGAGAACGTCTCGCCCGAAGACCAGTGGCACGATGTCTCCCCACTCCGGCCTTTGCCTCACCGAGTCCGGTCTGCTGTGATGGCACACGCGAGAGACGTGAATGTGAACGAGTAGCAATCGCGCCTGAGAGCAAACGCGTCCCACGAAAGACGCTCCCCTCGGCTCAGGCAAATCTTTCGGGCGGTCCGAAATGTCAACGTAATCGGTATCTGTATCGGCATCCCGTATGCTTCTCAGTAGAGATACCCAGCAAAGACACTAGCTTCTCAACGGTGGCCATGCCACCGGCATACGGAAGAACTAGGCTGTTCCGTCTCGGGTCCTCCCGAATGGCCGGAAATCTTCAAACGTAGGAGTGATTTCGTTGTACGAAAAGTTGTACACATTCCTCCGTGCGTCCCGGAACCGAGACGCGGCTCTCAAAGATCCCAATCGCGCATGAGCTCCTTGAAAGCCCAAACTGATTTAATCCCAGTAACTGACCTTGAAAAACCTTTTGTTACGCACTCGTGTGGTTCCGTACCCACGGCGAAAGTTGTCCAAATATCGCTCTTGCATCAGAGACGATAACTTGGGAAAGGAGCCATGTCGGAAAATGAAAGGAACCTTGGAAGTTTGAGAGAATTCGACGGAATGATCAAAAAACTATGCGCGGTTTCTTAAACAATTGCAAAGTGAAGCGCAATTTAAAGAATCTGGAAATTCATTCCAAGTCCGGCCGGACTCCTCTGCGATTGACTTGGTCAACTCTGCGGCCATTGCCCCTAAATTGGAAACATTTCCAAGCTACTCCTGTTCACCTTTGAGAAATCTGCGTCTTGCCCATGGTTTCATGCAACAAATATCGATATCCCTTAGCCCAGGGCTCGTGCAGCAGTGCAAATAATTAATAATTAGTGCATACATGCTTAATTTTTGACCGTTCAATTTTTAATGCATTTCTCATTTTATTTATTTTTGATTAACCTACTTCCTTATTTGCCAAAAATAACGAAGGTGATCACAGAATAAATATGCGAAGTACGGAGTTCCGCCAGCGCCTTTTTGCAAATACGGTTCAAATCAAAATTTGTTCTGACAAATACATGCATTTTGTCTAAACAAAGCGATAAAGAAAGAAAGCGGTAAAAGGGGGACTACTGCGAGTCACGCTTTCGTCATCCGTACACTCGGCGTCTTGCTCATGCCATTGCAGGATCCGTCGCAAACAGGAACTCGCCGAACTCCTCCCGGTAGGGAATAGGCGAAGGGCCTCCTCGGAGTACGCGAACTCGAGGACTCCCCCTCTCGCGCCCGAGTGCGCGAAGAAGGAGCTCCAAATCCAGCCGTTCCGCCGCGAGCGGCGAACCCCTGTGTAAAGTCCTCCCCATTTGTGGGAGCGAGGCGAATCTCTCGGCCTAGACGGCCCCAGATCACGGACGTCCACGCTCCTCAGGAGCGCACCGCATGAACTCCACGAGCCTCCTAGCGTAGGCGGACCACCCAGTCCACCGGCCTCGTGGCGTCATTGTACGTACGGCCGGATACTGCGAACCGGGAAAGTCATCGAAAGCGGCGAAAGTACGGATGCAACATGTGCGAGAATGCTACTATCAAATGCGAAAAAAAAAAAAAAAAGGTGCTCACCGAAGCATTGGGGTCCGCCTGTATCGTGGTCTCGGCTCGGCGGGAGCGGGATCACAAGTCGCCTACGCGAACCATCCGGCCCCTCGTACGCTAGCCTAGCTCGCGGGACCAGGAAAATCTCGAGGACCTCCGGGGACCTCGCCCTCTCTATCTTTGTACTGCGGGCTCCTCGGCCTCATCCTCAAGAAAACATCATAGGCGGCCCCGCTATGATGTACTCGGTGTAGTACACGCCACTGCATGTACCCCTCCGGCTCATCCATCGGCATCTCAGGGGATCTTTGCATGTACAAAGGAGGATCCACGGCACGAGGAAGAGACCCTGCCTATCTTGACGAGTCACCCTCTCCCCGGATACATGGCGTCACGGTGAAGTCCCACCGGGAGCTTCGCCGCCGTGTAGTCTCGGCGGCAATGCACGCGACATGATCGAACCTACTCCACCCGAGGTCAATTTGGATCCTCTCGAGAGAACTCCGGTTCGGTGCAGGAGATATCTCCTCGTATGACAGCTCGAGTGCCAACTCTCGAAGAGACCGCCCTCTTCGCCCGCCTTACGCCCAGCCCGGCATGGCGGGGAACGAGGGGACGGTACGGCTCCTTGATGTCCCAAGCTGCGGGTGAACACCTCGTAGCACCGGACACTGCGAGAGAATGGAAAGTTATGTCGGCTCTGAAGCGGATACATACGAGTACATAAAAGAGGCAAGGAAGAGAAAAAGTACGTGAACTTACATCGAGACGGGCGTGAAGCGGCTAAAGGAGTGCTCCTCTCCCGCGAGAACTGTCCGGGGAATGGTAGAGCTCGGCCGATCCGGCCTCCCCACGCAAACCCCCTCACGGCATCGAAGTCTACCGGCGGCCGAGCGAAGGGAAGTGACAAGACGTGTCGAAGTCGGGAATAAAGTCGGCGACGGCGCAAACCAAAGGAACCCTCGAGCCGGACGCTCCGCGGTCATCCTCGAGGACCCGGCGGATAAGCGGCGACACCCGCCTCCGAGATGCCTCTCCATCGGCTGTGCAGAATGCCTAAGCCCACGGCATCGGTAATATCAAAACCCGGCGACCCAGACAAGCGCTCAGGGGTGTAACCATCAACCCGCACCGGCGTGTTGCCATAAGTCGGCAACCCGAGTGATAGCGGCAAAATCCGTGGGAGTCACCGTCGCCTCCCCCATCGAAATGGAAAGTGTGGGTCGTATCCCACGATACTCGCTCGGCGCAACATACGTGGACACTGCCCCTCGGCGTATCGGTATCGCGGCTACGGCAGCGATAAACCCGGCCCAACCCGGAGTCAAGCACCGGCTGCGCGGACTCCTCTCTCCCTCTCGAGCCACGTCAGGGATAATGTCCCACAATGCTTGCACCGCCTCAAGGCACCCCGACTCTTACGGTTATGAGTATTAACCGTCCTGTCCCTAGCAGACAAACAAGACGAAGCAACGTCAACGAAATGCACCAACGCATGTCGAAAGGATGCAATGCGGATACGGTTCTCATTCATTTCCTACGTATATTCAAATCATTTCGAAAACTCCGTCGAATCGGAACTTTCAAAACATTTCGAAAACTCCGTCGAATCCGGAACTTTCAAAACATTTCGAAAACTCCGTCGAATCCGGAACTTTCAAAACATTTCGAAAACTCCGTCGAATCCGGAACTTTCAAAACATTTCGAAAACTCCGTCGAATCCGGAACTTTCAAAATCTTTCGAAAACTCCGTCGAATCCGGAACTTTCAAATTCTTTCGAATTTTTCGAAAATTTCGCTCCGTCTCGAATTAAAGCTACTTTAATTTTGGAAAATGCATCTAGACATGGAATTTTGCAACCAAAATTTTTATGTCATCCACCCATAGTGTCAATTGAACTACATCCTAGTCAATTTCGACAAAGGTTCATAGCAAAGTCAAAAGCCCCAATTCGGGCACCAAAATCCCTAAGTTCATTCCTAACAAATTTCTAACATTTAAAGAATGCACATTCTTAAAATTAATGGAATTTGTAGGAAGCTACTTGTCTCTCGATCCCTCCCTTGGAGTTGTGGCGGTCCCTAGCCGGATAAAACTCCGCCGGATTCAATGGGTGAACAATGGTTCGAATGGTCAGAACCAACCGTGTTCTTTCGTCATCGGTCCTTCCGTGGCGAGCCATTAGTCCTCCTTCACCCTTCCATAGCAAATTTCCTTCACAAATTCGAGCAAACCTTGCAATTTGGGTTGGATTTTTCTCTCTTTTCTCTCCTCTCTCGTCGGAATTAATGGAAGAAAATGGCCAGCTCTTCTTACGCCTCGGCGATAACAACCTGGTCAAATTCGGTAAAAGTCAGTGGGACTCTTACTGCACCAGGAAAAGATTCCTTCCATTTTGGTCCCTCAACTTTTGGCAATTCCAATTTTACCACTTTTGGCCCCCAAAAGTGTAAAATTTCCCCCAGTTAGACATTTCTAACACCCATCCCCCGAGGATAAATCAAAGTTAGTTTTCACTAATGCTCGTCTCCTGACGTTAAATTGATCCGATTGGCGTTTGACATTCAAAGCGTTCAACCATGTCTCGGACATTCCAGTTACTATTCCGTCTCCTGACGTTAAAATTTAATAATGGTCTTCACCATTAAATCCTCAATCGCGACCTTTCACGGTCCGATTCCAATTCTCAATCGCGACCTTTCACGGTCCGATTCCAATTCTCAATCGCGACCTTTCACGGTCCGATTCCAATTCTCAATCGCGACCTTTCACGGTCCGATTCCAATTCTCAATCGCGACCTTTCACGGTCCGATTCCAATTCTCAATCGCGACCTTTCACGGTCCGATTTCAATTCTCAATCGCGACCTTTCACGGTCCGATTTCAATTCTCAATCGCGACCTTTCACGGTCCGATTCCAATTCTCAATCGCGACCTTTCACGGTCCGATTTCAATTCTCAATCGCGACCTTTCACGGTCCGATTCCAATTCTCAATCGCGACCTTTCACGGTCCGATTCCAATTCTCAATCGCGACCTTTCACGGTCCGATTCCAATTCTCAATCGCGACCTTTCACGGTCCGATTTCAAATCTCAATCGCGACCTTTCACGGTCCGATTTCAATCCTCAATCGCGACCTTTCACGGTCCGATTCCAATTCTCAATCGCGACCTTTCACGGTCCGATTTCCAGTTCTCAATCGCGACCTTTCACGGTCTGATTCAATCCTCAATCGCGACCTTTCACGGTCCGATTTCCAAATCTCAATCGCGACCTTTCACGGTCCGATTCCAATTCTCAATCGCGACCTTTCACGGTCCGATTTCAATTCTCAATCGCGACCTTTCACGGTCCGATTCCAATTCTCAATCGCGACCTTTCACGGTCCGATTTCAAATCTCAATTGCGACCTTTCACGGTCCGATTCGATTCAATCTCTCTCAATCGCGACCTTTCACGGTCCGATTCCAATTCTCAATCGCGACCTTTCACGGTCGATTCCAATCTCAATCGCGACCTTTCACGGTCCGATTTCAATTCACGCGACCTTTCACGGTCGATTCAATCTCAATCGCGACCTTTCACGGTCGATTCAATCTCCCATCTCGACCTTTCACGGTCCCGTCTCAAACGTCAATCCCGACCTTCGCGGTCCGACCTCCACTCTCTATCGAGACCTCATTTGTTCGTCTTGGGCATGATAAGCCCGAACCCCGAGGCACGAACGCCTTGCAACAATCCCTCTTCGGCCATCCTCGTAAGCCCGAACACCTTTTCACTTCAGCAAGTGAACATTCATCTCCCGGCCGCCGATCGTAAGGCCCGATCGTTCCACCTCGGCGGCGGCTGATAAGCCGAACCCCTGACAATCCCTCTTCGGCCGTGAGTGGCCGAACGCTCATCCCAGCGGGGATAAAGCCGGCAGCAACAATAAGCCCGGCACCCAAGGCACGAACGCCCTCGTCGGCATCGCAACTCCGGTTTGAGGCGCCACACGCCCTCGAAGGTTTCGAAGTCCCAGGTTCGAGACGCCTCCCTAACGGTCTCCATTCGGGTACGGGTACCTCGCGAATGGTCTCATCCGAGTTTAGACGCCTCCTAACGGTCTCGCTCGGGTCAAGGTCCCCATGCGCGGCCCTTGCCCCCTTTTCGAACTACGATCGGCTTGATTCCGCTCGGGATACGTAGGAATCCTTTTCGCTAAGGGTCCGGCGGTGGCCGCGAGTCTCTTTCAAAGTAAGGCATCCGATTTGGATCCTTATCTTTTTCAACGACCCCACCTCCTTCGGAGGAGACGTCGGCGAGGGCTAGCGTAAGTACCCAAATCCGGATCGTCCAAATCCGTCGAAAGTTAGCAGAAATCCGTTAGCGGCCCGCTCCAGGTTAGCGGAACTCGTTAAACTCCCGTTCTTTGTGCCAGCGAGACGTCCGGGGCTGCCCGTGCATCCGGCGTCGAACCGTACTTAACACGTGTCATCACACGTAAAAGCACGGCTTTCCACTGAAAAACGCATTTTCCGGCACTTTAGGGCGTTTCGGACATTTCCGGATTTGTTATTTTAAAAAACGGACAAAGCGGGACCGGGGGACAAAATCCCACATGGTGGTGACTCGAGAGGGCACGTGGCAGCCATGCCACCTCCCTCTAGTCACCCTTCAATCAAATTCAAAGGGAAAAGACCAAAATACCCTGATTTGCAAGCCTAGTCCGGTAGGACTCCTGTGCACTTTTCACTGAAATTGCCGGCCAAGTCCCAGTTTCCAAAATACCCAAAAACCCCCTGGATTCGGTCCAAGTCCGTCAGGACTCCTACGCAATTTTCACCTATAAATAGAAGTTGCTTTGTCAAAGCTTTGAAAAAAGGAAAAATTTACTCCAAAAATTCACCACCCCTCGGCCCAGTGATTTTCACCCTTTCCAGGAGCTTCCGTTCTGACTCGATTCGCGTGAAACTTTCGTATTTCGATCAAATACGCACCCTACTACTTCGAAACAACCTTTCGAATCACTTTCCGTGTCCCGTACACACCTCCCGAGCCAAAGGAGTCGACCCTAGCCATAGGTATAACTCCCTCTCTCTAAATCTCCCGTTCCGTCTCGGTTTACGCGCCAGTCGCTATAACCGTTTCGAACGTCGTTACCAAAATGTAGACGCCTCCGTCTAACGGGGTCCGATACGTTTTAGCCCCTCGATCCTCTTCTCTTTCCGTAAGAGAAGTAATCGCGGGTTAAAACGGCGTTCCGACCCGTTCCGTTACTTTTATTGTCATTTATCAATTCTGGATCGATCGATCCGTTGATCGTCATTTAATTTTTGTCATTTACAAATCCGAGCCGTTTGGCCTCGTTGATCGTCATTTACAATTCCGAGCCGATTGGCCTCGTCGATCGTCATTTACGATTCCGGATCGTTTGATTCCGTTGACACTGCTTTAAATACTGTCATTTACAAGTCCGACCCGTTTGGATCGTGATAGTATTTACTTTTCAAAGTCCAGTCGCAACCCGATTCGTTGATCGCATATCATTTAATACACATTTTTCCCGTAAAAATCGTTAACAATGTAATGCCCGGTTCAAAACCAGAGTTCGTCCGTCGAACTCTCTTTCAAAACGCGCGAAATGACGTTCGGCCTCCGAATGCTCATCTTCAAAATAAAAGCCGCCATTTGACACTTAAAATCATTTAATACGCATTTTCCCGTAAAAATCGTTAACAATGACATTTCAGCGGTTCAAAATCGGCGTTTGCCACGCAAACGCTCATTTCAAACTCAAAATCGACGTTTGCCACGCAAACGCTCATTTCAAACTCAAAATCGGCGTTTGCCACGCAAACGCTCATTTCGTCTCAAAATCGACGTTTGACATTCAAACGCTCATTTCCGTCTCAAAACCGACGTTTGTCATTCAAACGCTCGTCTTTTCAAACAAAGTCACCTAATCAAGCGTTTGTCATTCAAACCAAGATTAAGCTAGTCATTCAAGCCCCCATTTCAAAAGACACACACACACACACACGTTTTCGAGAAAGGTAGAAAGACTCGTCATGCGAGGCGTTTCGGGCGATCTCGTAATACTCTACCCGAAACGTAACTTGACCTCAGAACCTAACAATCTACGGTACTAAAAGCTTTTTACTCGTTTTTGCTGCCAATAAAAATGATCCCCCTTTTCAAAGCCTTTTCCTAAGTTTTTGCTACCAATAAAAATGACACATTTTCACAATAGCCGTTTCTCAACGTTTGGGCTCAAAATACAAAAACCGCGTGGCGACTCCTCATTTTGTTCCTTCCCATGAAGCGAGGTCTCAGACACCAACCCCCCGCGAAAGACAACCGCGTTTCGCGTCCGCGCGAAATCCCGGGTAATTTCACAACCATACAACAAACCAAACTCAAGTTTAATTACAATACAAACCAACTGAAACATGTTTATGAAAGTTTTATAAACAAAACCTTTCCCCAAAAGAATAACAACCATGACAATCCCAACTCCCCAAGACAACACATACCCTGACAACCAAAAGATGTCCAAACTCCTTCCCGGCCTCATGTTTGGTCTTCTGTCTCAGCGGGATCTAAAACAATAAAGGGAGAAGGGGTGAGATAAAATCTCAGCAAGCTATTATGTATGCAACAATATGCCATACCATATGCAACACATAAACAGGTTGCTCAATACAAATATGCAACACCAAACAGGTTGCTCAATCACATTGGGAAACCGGTAAACACTTTACGTTACCTTTTTCTTTACCTTTCCCATCTGAGTCATATGTAGTACTACGGTGGGAGTTATACTCCCTCTCTGCTTTATGAGCTGCTCGTGCATATCCATCTTATACGACCCCTTACGAGATCCATATAAGCTACCTCACTATCTTGTGAACGGTCGGGCCTATCCACGAGAAGTTTGAACCCCCTCTCTAGTGGCCACGGAAGGGAGTGAACGGTCACAAGTATAAGGACATCCAAGCACCTTATGAAATATCTTCTCATAAGTGATTGTATTCCTATACCCCGAGATCTCGGGCGTCTGATACAACCATATTGAAGCACATAACATATACTTGAAATTAAGTCCGCTGAATGGGACATCAACACATATATATATATGTATATATAACATAGTCTCGCAACTCATGCTCGGCCAAATGAAGCGTCTGCAACACGTATTTAAACACTATATGCACAACCAACTATGAACAGGTAAGCACTTATGGCACCAAGTATATCACATAAGTCCTACGTATTCGTTACACGATATGGAACCCGATAACGTACTACCACTTCCTGTCCAAACCAAGTCAGTAGTGCACTACACCTTTTATGCACTATAAAAACATTTGACCCTATATAGGTCACCACATAAGGATACAATCTCATATAAATAACCCTACACGATCACAATACAACACTAAACATCTTCTCTTAAGGTTCCAAGTTCAAATACCAAGTTTGTCTAACTTTGGTTCAAGTTCCACATTTGCCTCTCAAGCATTTTTAGGTTAATATTTAAAGACCTTCTCAATCTCTATTTGGACCATTTCAAGTTCCACAATGTAGTACTGAAGTTTTACTTGAATCCTAGTTAAAGAGTGACTTAATTCATACCCGTTAGACTAAGTGTTCAAAGCCTAGAAAAGGTACGAAAGCTGCAGGGTAGGGCACGACTCGTGCCCTATTAACCCCCATCAGATACATTCGTCCTGGGATTGAGCACGAATGTTCCCACCAGTCATGAAGTGTCGCACGACTTCATGAAGCCAGTCCCACGACTCGTGCTTAAGGGCACGAGTCGGGTACTAGCCAATCACATTTTCTTAGCTTGCAACAGACGTCAGCGGCAACAAACAGCAACTCCTGAGGTTCTCATCCTCGGCCAACTTTGCCATAGGCAATTAACAACGAGTCTATATACATGATTTAAACCCTAATATACTTCATCCATAACACATAACACATCTATAACCAATTTCCAATCCAATTCAACCCATTATATCACCCTTTTCACATGTTCTTCAACCAACTTAGTTTCTTTTCATTCCAAACCCCAAGTGAATGATCCAACCTATACCAAACTGATTCACAACATCATAAGAACATCATTAAACATGTTATGAACAGGTTTTGAAAGGAACCATAACAACATACCAAATTTTACCAAATTAAAAAGAAAATAAAATCGGATATTCTTGTTCTACTCAACTCCCTTAGCAAGAATTTAAAGTTGAAATCAACAACGGATCATTGGATGAATTTCTAGGATTTTTAGAAGTTAAACTAGGGTTTAGGAACCTTCTTGGCTGATAGAAGAAGAGAGAAGACTGAGGACGTAATATGGCTTCTTGAAGAAGCCTTAAAGGATTTGTATAAAACAATTTTTCACACAAGCTCCTCCATGATTGAAAATCAACAAACAACTACCACAAGTTTAAAGTTACATCTAAGCACCTTGACAACTTTCAATTCAAAATTCAAGTGTTATCAATTAACTACACAAATTTTCCTTTTTCTTCATTTAGACATTATGGGATCAAAATCACTTTAATAACATTTAAATCACATAGTTCATCCAAAAAATTGTCAAAATGAACACATAATCATTTTCAAATACCAACAAGCAAAAGATAGGATGCAATGCAACCCAACCCCACGTGCTTCACGTGTGACCAAAATGTTGCCTAGCTTTAGGGTCGTGACACCCTTTCTCCATTAAATTTTTCTTTTCGGGTTCTAAGCGAAGGAAATTGGATTGGTTGCGAGAAGAGCGACGTTTGGAGAATAATTAGGGTTATTGAATAATTATTCTATTTCAATTGGTTGTAAGTACATTAATAGGCTGGTGTGGTTTTACTAGGCGAGGCATTAAGTATTTATTTTCGCTTCCGCATTTATTAGGTTATTTATGGTATTTAATGACATTTATGATGTAATAGGGTTTGTGGGTGGAAACCTAATATCTTGAAAGTATTATTTATTGCCATTGAATGCTCATTTATGTATGAAAAAATTAGGGGTGTTACAAGTTACAACTACATAGTCGGTAAAAAAAAAATACAAAAAGTTTCCTCACTGCTTTTACAAAATTCTCTATTCAAGATACTATATTGCGTTAAATATCAAGTATGGATGTAACAACATATGATAATCAAGCCGTAAATGTAAATATTTTGAACATTACAATGGTTTTTGTTTTGTATTCAAAAAAAAATAAAAAAAAATTCATCGTGCCTACGGTTCGGTCAGTAGTTGCCGAACATATTTGAATTGTTTGGTAACTGTTGACAGAACAATTTTACATATTCCGGTCAGTGTCTACCGAACATTGGAATGATATTCAACCAATATTGGCCGAATATTTAAACAATGTTCAGACAGTGTTAGCCGAACATTTTAAACTGTATTAAACATCGATGGTTGAACATTTTGTAATTGTTCAACCAGATGTGGTCCCTTTTGAATTTGTTTCCCCACTCTTTTCCGAACAGTACGCATGTAAGGTAATTGAAATCTATTTGCAGTATACAAACGCATATTCAGACGATCATGAAATTGTTGAATTTGAAGATGCGATTCCAGAATTCACGCATGTATTCACAATGCCATTGTACTTTATTTCTCGAGAGAGATTATGTGAATGGGTGCGTGCTAAAGGAATGGAGAATGGTTTTGTTATTGTGGTAGTAAGTCGACGGGTGTCGTAATACGAAACCTCGAATGACTTTAACTTGTGAACGTAGCGGCATTTATCGTGAGTCAAAGAAAGTCTCCCAAATGTCTAAAGCAGCGGTTCAAAATCATGTTGGAAACGTAGAGGAAAAGAAATCTAAGAAAAATAGATATAGTAGAACAAAGAAACGTGGATGTCCATTCAAGTTGATGGCTAGGCAAGTCAGTTGTGAAGGTGAATGGCAATTGGAAGTAGGATGTTGGGTTCACAATCATGCTATTGCGGATTCTATGGTCGGTTACTCTTTTGTAGGTAGAATGGTGAAACCGGAGGAGGAGCATGTCGTATATATGTCACACGCAAATAGCCATCCAATGATATTCTTTTTAGCTTAAAAGAGAAATTCTCAAAGAACAAGTCCACGATTCGGATTGTTTACAATGTACGCGTGAAAAACAAAGTAAATATGAGCAAACAGGTCGATCAGAAGTACAACAACTCATGTTTAAATTGAACGAGCCTAGTTATTACCATCTTTTCAGACGATGTAAGAAGACGAACACAATTAAGGATTTGTTTTTTGTTCACCCGTGTAGCATCGATTTGATGCGTGCTTTACCATATGCCATATTGATAGATTGCACTTACAAGACTAATAGGTACAAGTTACCTTTGCTAGAAATGTAACACAAATGACCTTCTTCATTGCTGCCGCATACTTAGAGTTTGAGAAAGAAGACAACTACACTTGGGCTTTGACAGTATTGAAGGAACTTATGGATCCGTCATGCCTTCCTAATGTTATTGTCATAGATAAAGAACTTGCTTTCATGAATGCAATCCGTACAACCTTTCCTGCATCAAACCATTTTCTTTGTCGGTGGCATATTAACAAAAACATTCTTGCAAACTGCTAGAAAATTTTGGGTAAGAAAGAGAAGTGGGATGGTTTTAATCTTACTTGGAATCTATTAGTTACTTCAGAGTCGGAAACAAGATTTAATGACTGGGTATATCAATTAAATGAAGATTTCAATAAATTCCCAACCGCTGTTAAGTACGCCATGGAACAATGGATTGAGCCATACAAAGAAAGTTTTGTGTCTTGTTGGACTGATAAGGTTATACACTTCGACAACAAAGATGTATAACTATCAAGTGTTATTTTCAATATTTCATATATTTTGTTAAATGCTTGATAATTAAATATGTAACTTATACTACTATTATTTTAGGTCGGAGAGTCAACATGCCATGTTGAAAAAACAACTTGGATCGAGTAATGGGTCATTTGACACATGGTGGGTTCAAATTCATAACCTTATTGAGTTGTCTCATATTGAAATTATGCACTCATTTGAGAAAAGTAAGACTAAAGTGAAACATATATTCAACTCAAGTTTGTTTACTGAGCTAAGAGGTATGGTGTTAGAGCATGCATTGGGTTTGATACATTAACAAATCAAGTTTCTAAGTGATAATGAGGTGGATGCTTTGTTATGTCGGAGTTATTTGAGATCGGTATATGGACTTACTTGTCCACATGAGCTTACGGATTATATCAGATTGGGGGATCCCATCCCACTTAATGATGTTCATGCTTTTTGGCGAAAGTTAGACGTCTTGCCGATTAAATGCCCTAATGGTGACTTTCAACATGACGTTCGTGATCGATATAAAGAGTGGAAGAATAATCTTGATACGAGATTTGAAGCCGCTCCAAAGTTGCAGAAGACTTTAATTGTAAGATTTGTAATCCAGAAATGACGATGTTTAGTGAACCCGTAGTGAAAACAAACAATAAAGGTCGTCCCAAAGGGATAAAAGCTAAAATTGTCAAATCAACAAAACGTGATCCCAGCTACTTTGAGTATGTGGAGGCCATTCTCGATGGTTACTCACATGTCGAATCAATTGCATTAGATGTTGATGCTAATCATAGCTCTCCGATGTTCACATCAAAGGCCAAGTTATCGATAATTATCTTGCTTATTATTATTGTTCAGTTTAATCATCGTAATATTCAACGTCTATTCATTTAAATTGATTATATATTGCCTTGTTCTAAATTTTTGTATAGCATGTCCGTCGAAAAATGAAACTTGAGAAGTCATCGATTATCATTGATCAATTTTAGCATTACATGCGTTGTAATATTGAGAAAACGATAGATGTGATAGGTGATGGTCATTGTAGTTTTTGTTCTATCGCGGGGTTACTTGGTGAAATTACCGGATCAGAGAGCGGCCCTTGATCGCGCCCCCGGCATCGGCATCTTTCGCGTTGGGTATTTTTGTCTCGCCGTTTTTGTTTTGTAGAGTCGCCACGCCGTTTTTATTAAGCCCAAAACATTGAAAAAGGGCATCGGTTTAAAGATAATTTTAAAGCTGTTTTTGTGTGATGAGATTTTGAGTTCGGAGGTCGAGATGACTCCCGGGAAGAGAATATTAGAATATTAGAGCTCACCAGTAGCCTCGTAAAACGAGTCTTTCGGATACCCTAATATCCTTTAAATGTTGTGTGTGTGTGTGTGTGCTTTTAAAAATGCATCTTTGTATCGGATGTCTACATTGTATGCTATGTATGGAAATGTATTGAAATAGTGTAGGAAGGAAGCCTTACCAATGTTGGTTCGTGTATGCGTCTTCTGTTTGGAGAATAGTGTTTGAGGTCGGAGTAGCGTTCCGGTATGGATCGGGATTGCTTCGGGGAGGGACCGGTTGTACGCGGACGAGTTTCGGCGTGAGTTGAGGTTGTAGGCTGCGTTCGGGTAGAGGTTCGGCGTGCGTGGGGATCGTCGGGATCACTCGGACGAGAGGTTCGGCGTGCGTGGGGATCGTCGGGATCACTCGGGCGAGAGGTTCGGCGTGCGTTGTGGTGGCGAGTCACTCGGGCGGAGTTTCGGCGTGGTTTGGGATCGTCGGTTTGACTCGGAAAGAGCGGGACACCGTGGAAAGACCGACGAGGCCTCGGAGTACCACGAGGGGCCTCGGAGTACCTCGAGAGTGCCTCGGGGCGGCGCGGGAGCGTCTCGGGAGCGCTCGGGGAGGCTTCGGAGCACCGCGAGGGGGCTCGGAAGGCCTCGGAAGGATCCGAAAGGGGCGGGAATGCCTCGAAAGGACTTAGAGGGAAGCCGGAAGGCTAGGGAGGAAGAGAGAAGTGGGAGGTGTCGAGAGGAGGCTCAGAGGCTGCGTTGATGAGTGCGGTGTTTCCGTGTGTTTGAAAGGGGTGATCAGTTGGGGTACTTACGAAGCCTCGATGACGTCGCTTATGAAAGAAGTGGGGTAAGATAAGGGTGATGTCTGGATCGCGTCTTTGGAGTGTCCTTTTGTGTGGCCTTTGTGTGGATTTAGACGATTGAGTGAGCAGGGTCGTCGAGGCTGCGTTGATGGGTGCGGTGTTTCCCTGTGTTTGAATCAAGGGTGTGATCAGTTGGGGTGTGAAGTCGGCGTCACTTGTGAAAGAAGGCGTGGTGGTAGTGTCCTAATGTCGCCGAGGAAGTCGGTGATAAGGGCGTGGTGGTGTCTGGGTGACCGCATAGGTCGATGGCTGGACCTGTGATAGGATTCCCTACGTATCCACTGGCGGGAATCAAGCACAGGTCGTAGTTCGAGTGTGGGGTGAAATACGTGAGTGCGGGCGTGGTGGTGCCACGAAGTGTCGTGTGACCGCCGAGGTCGGTGATAAGGGACGAGGTGGTGTCCTAAGATGTGGTGACCGCCGAGGTCAATTGTGAGGGCGTGGTGGCGTCTGGGATGGAAATTTTACGATTTTCCTAATCGGGTGGTTTAAGGCCTTAGGGCAGGAGATGATTGTGAGGACTTGAATCGTCTTCGGTGCGGTTGGTGCCACGGCCCGGAGGACTTTGAATCGTCTTACGGCGGCCCGGTTGGTGTCCACGGTTGGAGGACTTTGAATCGTCTTTTAGGCGGCGGTTGGTGCCACGGTTTGGAGGAGACTTTGAATCGTCTTACGGCGGCGGTTGGTGCCTGGCCCGGAGGACTTTGAGATCGTCTTCGGCGGCGGTTGATGTAATGCGCGAGGACTTTGAATCGTCTTCTAGCCGCAGTTGATGTAATGCGCGAGGACTTTGAATCGTCTTCTAGCCGCAGTTTGATGTAATGCGCGAGGACTTTGAATCGTCTTCTAGCCGCATTTGTGGAGGCGTGGCTGCCTTGTGCTTCGAGAGACGTAGATGCCTTTGTGTTTTTGCATGTTGAGTAGAAGGTTGGACTTACGATGACTGCCGGTGCTTGCGTTGCCGTTGAAGTGGGCAAGGATGACGGCCGGTGATTGCTTCACCATTTGGCGTTTTAGAGGCGCTTCGTGCCTTGGGACTTGTACTCGGAGGTGTTGGCTCCTTCTTGTGCTTGTTTTGCCGTTGAGTGGGCAAGGATGATGGCTGGTGCTTTGAGGATATGCAGTCTTGTATGACTTCCCTTTCGACTTGTTGGGGAGGAGCTCGGGCTTACTTTGATGGCCGGTGCTTGCGTTGCCGTTGAAGTGGGCGAAGTTCGGGCTTACATCTGACTGCCGGTGCTTGAATTGTTGGGGATGCGTGACCTTGTAGGGGCCCTTTTCTGTTGGGAAGATGACTTCGGACCTCTTTTGAGGGCCAGTGGTTGAGTTGTCGTTGAGCATTTTGGAGGTGTCTTGTGCCTTGATATTACGTCTTTGGGAGGTGTTGGCTCCTTCTTGAATTGCCGTTGAGCGGGCGGTGGTTGAATTGCCGTTGAGCGTTTGGAGGCGTCTTGTACCTTGAGATTCGTCTTGGGAGGAGTGTTGGCTCCTTCTTGAATTCTTGTCGGGCGTTTTGGAGCGTCTCGTGCCTTGATATTCGTCTTGGGAGGTGTTGGCTCCTTCTTGAGTCGTCGTTGAAGTGGGCGAGGACCGGTCTTGTATTGACGGCCGGTGGTTGAATTGCCGTTGAAGTGGGCGAGGACCGGTCTTACGCTGACGGCCGGTGGTTGAATTGAAGGGTTAGGGACCATTACGCACTTGGATTTCTGAAAAAGGCCTTAGGACGACGGAGGGCAAAGATTATAAGGGCGGGGAAAGTAATTTGGCCACCCCACTTGCAAAGAGGTCCGTACGGACCAACACAGGCTGCAAAGAGGTCCGTACGGACCACCTTGGTTTTACGGTTCCCGAGGTTTTGACCGAGGTTTAAATGCCGAGCCCTTCCCATTCCTTAACTTCTTCCGTGCGTGAACCGAGAGAGAGAGAAAGAGAGAAAATCCTCCATTGTTAACCAAAATCAACAATTTTTGCTTGAATTGCTTGCCATGGGTGAAGGATCTCGAAGGAGTCGTCGTCCAGGAGTCTAAGAGGTGGTCGAGCAACGGATGGAGCTTCAAAGAAATTGGATCTCGTTCGTTCCATCTTCGAAGAACAGGATGTCTTGTATCAGAATCCGGAGGTGCACAATCGTCGCTCTATGAACGTTGGGGAGGTAAGAAATCGTTCCGTTTTGATTCCTGCTCGAATTTTTGAATGCTAGAACTAGAGTTTTAGTTTTCGCATTTTGAATTTTTTTGTTATTTTTTTTTATGCCTTTTTGTGAAATTCTTGATGAATTGTTGAAGATGGACATGTAAAAATTGTGGGTATGTGTATTTTGTGCGAAATGTGTAGATTAGCTTTTATTTGTGAAAATAAAGTGCCTCTCTAATGAAATGCATGCTTTAGTGTTTTTGTACCGTATGCTATTTATGTATGTACATTATGAGAAAAGTTTGTCGTGTAGTGACAATTTTTGTGAAAAAATGTGACATGTCTTGCGTGTTTTAATGATGGGTTATATGTGAAAGTGTGTGCCGTGTAGGGACGCCATTTTTTTTTTTGAAAAATGTGTTATGCATATGTGTCGTGTCGTGTGTGCCATGTTTTTGGGTGGCGGACTTTGTGGGGAAAATATGTGCAATATGTGCCGTGTTTTTGTGACGGGTTATATGTGAAAAATATGTGCAATGTGTGCTGATAGTGTTTTTGTGAAATATATGCAATGTTTTATATTAAATGTTGTGATTGACGTACCTTTGCTTTGTGTTTACTGCGGGGATGCAGGGGCTTATGGCCAGGAAGGCGAAGAGGATGAAGACTCGGGGGTCGCTCGAGGCATTGTTGGCTGTGGCGGCGGATGCACACGATATTTACGTGGACGGTAGGCGAGTCGGGGAGAGGCAGGTCTACGCTTCGGCAGGGGTGTTCGTTGAGAACCTGGCCGGAGTTTGACACGAGGAAGAACAAGAGCGTCTTCCTTGGCCTTTACGAGTGCGGGTGGGATACCACCCACACCTTCCATCCGAGTAGGGGAGAGGTGACGGTGACGCCGACCGACTTTAGCTTTGCGATTACGGGCTTTCCTTGAAGGAGGGCCGGTACGGTGGAGAGATATGATCTACGATGTGGTGTTGACCGAGGCTGCTGGGCTTTGAGCCTCGTCCTCGCGGGGGCACAGGGATCTTTGTATAGCGATGTGGAGGCGAGGATCACGTCCGGCATTGGGGCCTACATCAGGGGTACCGGCCGGGTGGCAACGGGAAGCGATTGGCGCGCTCCTTTTTGTGGTATGCATTGTCAGAGACTTTGTTCTTGAACCACGCGACCGCGGCTCCGCTGCTTTGTTGGAGAGCTTGATTGACCTGGATAGGGTGCAGTGATATTGCTTGGGGCGAGCGAGGCTTGGGCGAGCTCTACTTCTCTTTGGACCGGTTTAGCCGGGGTGTGGCCGATTCGTTGGCTGTTTTGACTTTGCTTTGGAGGTATGAGTTTATTCTTGTTTTTGATTTAGCAACTTGTCGTTTCTCAGTTTTCTTTTGCCCAGCCCTTTACTGTTTTTTGTCACGCGGGTGTGGTTCTACGAGATTTTCCAGTGCTTCCCGTGGGATAGAGATCCGGGCGCCAGTGCGTACCTGCTATCTTGGGTTGGGCTCGTACGGCGAGGAAGAGGAGGACCGGACGGGGAAGCTCACCATCGCTACGGGGATGTGCGGGAGCGTACTGGAGCGGGGTAGCCGGGAGGGTTTCGTTTTGTTCCCGTGGGCTCGGTATGAGGAGATGAGTTTGAGGGCTCCCAGGAGTGACAGCCTTGACGGAAGATCTTTGCGAGGGGCTTGACTGCGATGTTATGTATACGGGGAGCGGGTCTTACGGCAGCATGGCCACTGGTGTGCTTCCCGTGGCTCAGAGGGACCCTCCTTTGGGATGCTTGATTCGAGACATGGACGTGCTCGATTTTGAGAGGTACCTTGGCGGTGTCGGCGCCCAGGAGTTCATTTTGTATGGAGAGGAGTACGGGGCCTTCGTGAGGAGGAAGGCGAGGACGCCGCGAGTGCTTGGCGCGGGGAGAGAGGCTGCCCGCGAGGCTCCCCCGAGAGGTTCCGATGCCGGGGCCGGATTTCACGTACGTCCGCGGGGACGGATCGAGGAGGAGGGTGTGCATGCCGGATTCCGGAGCGAGGCTCTGCTTGCATACGAGTGGACCAGATAGATCGGTGAGTGTGTGTAAGTGCTCCAATTTGAGCTTGTTAGAATTTTCGTTAGAAAATTAACGAAAGATTATAACATTTCTAACAATTCCTAACTATCCTAACATTTCTAACAAAGTGAGGGTAAAATGGGCATTGTTATTTAAGGTTAAACCTTAAAAAGAATCTCAAAAAGCAAAACAAAAGAAGAAAACCAAATATAGCAATCTTTGGAAACATAAAGCCAAAATTTGCCTAATTTGAATTTCAAAAAGAAATATTCTTCTTGTCCAAAGCTGGAGCTGCATTTAATGAACGATTGCTTATTTGCTGGACCTATCAGCGCGGATACCTTTGCATTTTTCGGGAGGGCTATAAATTGAGCCCCTCCGAGTCACAAAAATAAGAGGAAGAACACATTTTTGCACCGAACCTCTGGCGAAATATAGAGAGAAAACGGTGAGAATTCACAAGAATTGTCACCTTTTTCTCTCAATCTTTCCCAACTCATACTCATCCACTCACTCTCATATTAAAGCCCTAAACACTCATACACTCAAGCCAAACACTCAAGAACACAAGGAAGATTGGTAAACCCTCCTCTTCCCTAACCTAAACCTCAACCGTGCATGCATCTTCAAACTACAAAATGTAGTTCTTTCATCTTCTTGCTCTAGATCTAAGAAGATCACCATGGAAAGACCATCTCCATGGATGATCTTCTACAAAGATCAACATTATTTTTAAGCTTTCTTATTTTCTTGCAAAGAAAACTCATTTCAAAACCCTAAAAACCATTTTCAAGCATAAAATCTTGATTTCAAAGGATAAAATTCACCTTCCCAAGCAAATGAAATGCTTAGTCCTAATGTACCCCAAGGATGGTTTGGTATAGTTGATTCACCACTAAAATGTCTAGTGATCACTAACCAAAACCTAGGGAAATGGGGACAAGCATGGATAAAACCCCCTTAAAATCATATTTTTCTTTCTTGAGAAGTTGCTGTCCAGTAGCAATTTTCTCAGACCTCAGTCCATGGTCTTAATTTTTGAACACAGATGAACTTGGAATTTGGTGTTGACTACAAAATACTTTTTGTAGCCAACATCCAGATCTTTCCAGACATATTTTTACCTTATTTTTTGGGTGAGTAAAACTCCTCTTTTCAAATTTTCTTTCAGAGGCTAGTTCATCAGCTTCTGAGAATCCAGATCTCATATCTGAGGTTTCCAGAAGGTTTTGACCCCCTCAAATCTTCTCCAAAATGGAAAATTCCTTCGCACAAACTTTATTTAAGGTGTCTAGAACAACTTTCATTCTCTGAGTTTATCCAGATTATGAAGTTTTAAGACCCTTGAATCCCTTTTAAAATCAAAGGTCCACTGCCTTTTTCATTCTGGCAGAAATGACTCTCAACTTCAAAAGGTCTTTTAAGTACCAAATCTCAATCCAAAAATCTTCCAAAAAATCATGGGATCAGTTTAAAGTCTTAAAAAGATATCCCAATTTTTACTTTTCTGAGTTTCAACTTATTTTGGCCAAAACACACACACACACACACAAATGATTTTCAGCTTGGAAGACTCGTTTTACGAGGCGCGTCGGGTGCACACTAACGTCCTTCCCGACGCGTAACATGACCTCCGAACCTAAATCTCTGATCTCGGGCTTTTTTCAAAGTTTTGGCCTTCAAAATTAAAATGGCGTGGCGACTCCGTTTTCCGGTTTTATTTGGTTTTTCAAAGAAACGCAAAAATCGAATTTTCCCGCGAATGGCAACATCATCACAGTGGCGACTCTGCTGGGGAGACTAAGCTTTTTAATAAAAAATGGTATTCGGTATATTGGTGGAAACCACTAAATTTCCCGTTATCGCCTCCTAACACGAGTCGGGGATAAATTGTGGTCTAACAATCCCACGTACCGGTATCACCGTTTTCAAAAAAAAAAAGCTTTTGAGGGTCAAGCTTCCGTCCCGGCTTTGAAAATCATTTTTGTGTATGTGTTGATTTTTGCACAGTTTTCATGTTGTTTTGGCCGCCTCGGAGAAATTCAAAATTTTGACTGTCGGAATAATGTCCCTAACTGTCGGAACTTACGTGCTTATGTGCTCATTAAAATTTTCAAAAAAAAAAATTCAAAAAAAAGGATTTTCAAAAAAGAAAATTTCCAAAAAAAATCATGCATCATATTTTTAAGACACATAAAAAATTTCTATTTTACTCGGAAAAAAGGATATAGGCGCTTGCACACTACGCGCACGTGACCGTACACTGCACACTACGTCCTTAACCCGGGGGAAATCCTTGTCGCGGTCCGTTTTGGTCTTATTACGCCTCTCGGATGAGCACGGGACTACCCAAACATCCCATGGAGCCTCGTGTCGACCATGCGCTTGTCAAGTGACACACTTTGTCAGAGACCGGTTGGTTTTAGTAAATTACGTGCCATGCCCACTGTCCCAGTGTATAGACCTTTCCTTTCAAGCCTTTGTCGGCATACCGACTCAATATCTTCCGGGTCCTGTCAGGTCGAAGTTACTGCCGGTTTTCCGCCGCGGACTTTGACAGATGATTGACCGGCGCCTTGACTTCGGCTCGGCGGCACAAATTATACAACGACTCCCGGCGGTGACCTTTGAGTCATCAGGATTAATGATTATTCCATGCCCTAATTACGGCTTAGCGACGACAAGTCAAGATCAATCGTGGACGCTTATCGGTCAAATCATGCGGAGCTTTTTGTCGAGCCCTCGGACATGATCTTGACTTTCGGCGTCGGCTTTGTAAGTAATTTACATCGAATGCTCGTTAAGACTCGATTACCGCCGAGACTTTTAGGATCGTTTTTCTTTCGGTCGGTGGGACCCGCTTGCCCTATAGGACCCTCGCCCGGGCATCCCACCACAGGAGGTCGAAATACGGGTGGAATACGAGGGGCTTATAGACGTAGTGACGGGGCCCATTGATCCGAGAATCGAGTAGTTTGCGAAAAAGAAGAGCAATCTTTTCCAACCGATTAGGATAATAAAACATGTTTTAAGTAAACGTGAACAAATAGCTGCATGTTGCATGGGCAGCCCGAAACACCTACCCTCCTTCCATTCCCGAGACATCCCGAACCTTCATGTCACTTTCCCCGTGACTCCGCACAAAGCTTGGTTTCGGGCAAGGTCACGTTTGATCGGTTGGGAAGAGTCAGCGCATCGTCGGCTTCGCCATTTGTTAAGACTCGGGTTTCGGAGAATGACTGCATCATTAGGTAATGATGGGGATAACGTCACTCCGCCTCCCGGGACCCCTCGGACGAGGCAGAGCAGTGGAATCGGTTAGCGAGAACGAGATGAGGTTACGACGGAAACACGGCTAAACGGCACTTATGGAAGCTATTAAGAGTCGCGGTGCGGCCGCCGGCCTCAATCCGGATGGCACCTTCACGCGTGGAAGAAGGCGAGGGATGCCCGGCCCAGCTCTCGGTCGCCACGATTATACCGGGATGCCGCCGCCACCTCCTATGGTGCCACTACCGGAACCCATGCTCCCTCGATTTTCGGGTCGACGGCTCCCGACCCACGAGACCACGGATCCGTACGGCCAGAAGCGGCGCAGGCTCGGTGGGGGCCAAAATCGGTCACGGAATGTCTTCGTGGTTGGGGCTATCTCGGAATGCCACGGCTAATCGGGATCCCTCCTCGGTTCGGAACCGATCAATCCGGACCCTACGGCAACGGCCGCGGTTCGGAATGCCGCATGACTTGGTTACGGGCCGCGTCGAGCCTCACCTCGAGCCGGCACTAGTTAATTTGCTCCTCACCACAAATCCATTCCTCGCTCCCGGACTTACATGGGTTGCAAGCCTCCATCCGGTGTCATCCGAATCACACCGGACCACGGTACCCCCGGGTTACACACCTTCGCCCACGAGCGGCCATGCGATTCAACAATCAGGGACGGCGGCCCGCCTCAAGCCACTTACGGGCCCCGCTCTGAAATCCAAGTTATCAGGCTACATCGGGCTGCCTCCACCTACTTTGCCGGTTGAAAATCAGCAAACAAACGCGAGTTCTACCCTTTTGCTCGGGCTCCTACTCATGCTCCCGGGGGTAGGGGTGTTCACGGTCCAGGTTGGTCCGGTTTTTTGTCAAATTTTAGAAAATCGGGACCGGCACCAAATACTTCGGTTACGCAAAAAATTTAGGACGAGGACCGGACCATTATATTATAGGACCGGTCCCATCGGTCCGGTTCGGTCCGGTTCCATCGATTCTAGAAATTACAATATAATATAATCCAGCTACAAGTAAAAGTACGCCTTAGGCCCTCTGAACCCGGACTCCATTGTTCCTTTTTTCCCAATAACAAAATTTCGTGATGCCATATTCTGGATCTCTTTGATGGGACGCGTGTACAGATTGAAATACCCAGTTGGACACATATACCTTATGTTCGATAAGTAAAGCAGAAGGATGTACCAATCGGCCAGGTGGTGTATTGCCTATCCTTGAAGTCCGATTGCCTTAAAGTGGTTCTTGTTTGAAACGAAGCCAGGCCACATGGGACCAGATGATTACAATGCCTTCACGAGAGAAATATAAGGCCACTTGGAATGGGAAGCGAATAGGGTTGACCTACAAACAGTCATATATGATATTCTGTTGGGGACTTCTGACGGTTCGGGAGCGTATATTTTTCGGTGAAATGGACCCATCTCCATCCCTTAGAAGAGGAACAGGACAATGGACTATCTTCCGGTCATGCTTGAAACCACATCGAGGCCTCTTGATCGGTCACTTCCTCGGATACTTTGTACGGGCCATGTGGTTAACTCGGCCCGACTAAGTTTGAAAAGGCCTACGTCGGATGCCACCTCTAGCACACACTCTACGGTGGTAGCTCCTCCTGCAGCTCGGCCAGCTAGCTTGAATGCCCACAGCCACAAGATAAAGAGACGATTAACTATGCGGGACAGGGAATGTAATAACACGACTCCTTTGCTCCCCGAAGTACGCCCCAGGCAGCGAGGGACTCCGTTGTTCATCTCGAAAACTTTGGAATGCCCAAATCTTTGACATCTTTAGGGACCGCATGTGAAGAAAGCTTGCTGGAAGAATTTCCAACCCGATGAAATCCGAATGCTCCAGTGGATACTACAAAGTATTTGCCTTTCATCAAGCTCACGGACATCGGCCCGGCAGTTCTTGCTTTGAAACACGAAAAAAAGGCAATTCGGGGGCTAATAGAAGCGAGAAAGTTGGAAGGCCAGGAATGGGCCCACGATCAAAAATCATTTGACTACGGAACCATAATCGAGTAGAATATGATTGAATGCGGAGAATCTTCACCTTTCGCCCGGGGAATAGATGCGATGAAGGTCCCCTCGCTTCCGAAGGCGACCTCGCGGCCGGACATCTCGTCGAGGATCGTGAAACCACATCTTGGTCTCGGTCACTTCCCATACTCGGACTTACGAGGCCATTTTTTTCGGGTGAAGGGAAGAAGGCTGTCAGATAGAAGCCCAGGGCATTCGCTCGAACATGAAAGAACTATTTATACAATATCAGATGGTTAGAGAGTCAAGAAAGATTGAGCAAGAAAGTTGCTCCGTGCGGGCTTATAAAGGCAAAGAGATGAAGAGCATGCGGGACTAGTACAACTACGACTCCACGCGATTTTGGCTTCCCGAAGGGAGCCGGAATATGATCCCCGCACGTGAAGAATCGGAAGAGGAGGATTCCTTCTATATCCTACATGGTGTCAAATACGCCTTGCTCTCCTCTTCCCCCGCAATTTCTGCGGGAGGAGAAATCCGAAGTCGTGGATACTACAAAGTATTGGGAATGGGAACATATGACAACTTTGCGGTTGCACGCGTATTCCCTGGCGGGTTTGATCAACGTTCCCTCTCAGTAGAAATCGGCAATCATTATGGGAAGAAGATTGGAAGGCCACAGGGGCCTATGATGACGAGATGAAGAGATCAGGCGCGCGAGGAACCATGTCGGGAATATGATTGAATCCGGGAGAATCTTGAGCCCGGAGCCGATGCGATGGTTGGTTATCGACAAACAGCAACGAATGAAGCTGACCTCGTCGAAGATCCTGGAAATGCGGACGAACCTCGAGGATATCGAGGAATCAACCCTCTTGGTCTCATGTCAGACTCCTTGCATTTATGCCGGATGCTCAGAGGATGAGGGAAGGCCGATGCTTTGAAGAAGCCCAGAAGTACATTAATTCGATCCGAAAGAACCGATATATAAGATGGTTAGAACAGTCGAATGGAAGATTGAGCGAAAAGTTTAGCGAAAACCTGGAGGGTTATCGGCTGGGAAGATGAAGAATTCGGAGCTAGTACCTTCTTTCACAGCGGATGGCTTTTGGGAAGTAAGCCTAGAATATGATCCGAACGAATGCACGCAATCGGAAAGGAGGATTCGCTATATCACTGCACGTGTCCGAATACGTGCCATCTCGCTCTTCCCACTTGAGTACGGGAGCGAGAAAGGCGTCTCCAACTGCCGCGATCGAATGAGACATAGCTGACAACTTTTGCGAGCTAGGGATATCCCCCACGGGTTTGACAGCGCCTCGGTAAATCCGGAGATGATTCGAAGAAAAAGGATATACGATGAGATGGAGGTGATAGGCCACAACTACGTGTGGCCATGGACGTCAAGGATGATGAAATCGAAAAGCCGCAGAGTCAGACACTAGCAAACTCTTGTTGCATGATAACAAATGAGCAAGGCCGAGACCATGAGAATGAATCGGAGGAGGCGCCCTAGCAGCTGTGGGCCATGGCGTCGAGGAGCGCAACAAACACGACCCCCAAACCCAAAAGCGGTGACTTGGGAAACGATTAGTAAGGGGTCCGCGGGGAAGAAGCCGGTCTGACTCGGCCTCACTGCGTCACTTCAGAGCTCGCGTCAGGCTCAATGTGCCAATAGCCAAAGGGCTCCCCATTGACCCTAACGGCATTGAAGAAATCCGGTCGAGACGGCCCGATGAGGAAGTTAATCTGTTGACCCGATCTGGGCGAGATTTTCCAAGGAAATCCCAGGCGAGATAAGAAGGCCACGAGACCAAGCACCAAAAGAAGATCGCCGCCCCTATGCTAAGACAGTTTGAAACTCCAGACCACGAAAAAGAGGATCCCGTGCTCACCCGGTTGACAAACACGAGCCAACATTTCCTACTGGTCTCTACTCACTTCGTCTTATCCCATGGCATTTGAAGTTTGGAAGAAAGCCTGGCTCGCACTCTCGTGCCTATTGATGCTACTCCCGATGATGTGGCACGATTGGAAACATCCACTACGGGAACATAATCACTTTCACGGATCTCGACCTCCCTCAATTTGGGGCTGATCATAATGAGCCTCTCTTCATCACGGTCCATTTGGATGAGCACGCCTCCCTCGGGTCCTGGTTGATAATGGGTCGGAATGAACATTCTTCCGGCCAAAGATCATGAGCTTGCTTGATATCAAGACTACGAGACTTGAAGCCTTCTTCTCTCACAAATCAAAGCTTACGACTCAACATCCTGGCAGATCCTCGGAGTTGCTACTTTAGACCTCTGGTTTGGACGAGAAATTGATACTGTGGAATTCAGGGTTACTCGACATCCGATTACTTTCAATGCCTGTGAAGACCTTGGCTGCACCAAGTCAAAGGGTCGCCTCGAAGCCTCCACCGGTGTGTGAAATTCGTCTCGAATGGGGATCTGCGGCGACCATTTACGGGGATTTAGTCACTTTAGAGGGCACGAGATACGGGCGGAATACCTATTACGGAAATCAAACATGATGAGGAAGGTCACATGCTAGCGGGCTTCACGGTCGAGCCTCCCGAGGCCCAAGTGTGCAACATAGATCGACGGTCACTCGGGATAAAATCCCACCAGGTCTTGAAAATGATGAGAAAAATGAGCTATCTACCTGGCCTCGGTGCAGGGAAGCGCCAACAAGGAACTTTCAAACTCATCGAAGTAAAAGGACAAAATACTCGCCACGGCACAGGATATGAGGCCTCCCCGGTGGACCTTTGCAAAGGGAAAAAGATTTGAAGGCTGCCACGGGAAGGTCCGGCCGACAATCCCAAATCTCTCCCCTTCAGTCCTAATTTGGTGACTACTTTGTAAGGGTCCCACACAACCGGGAAACATCACAGAGCCCACTCCTACGGCGGGATGGCTAAAGCTACGGGATAGCCTCAACAAGTTCGGAGGAACCAAGAGCTAACGGTTAGTAGAATGTTCCTGGACCTACCCGAGAGATACACAGGGCTACATTTGCCATGAAAAGTGAGTATACCTTCGGGCGTGCACGACACAGTGGAGCAGTTCGAGAAGCTCACAACCACTATTCCTCTTTTGCCCCGGAAGATCCGAAACACTGAATTGAGCGCGGTGCCAAAAGCTAAGGCCACGGAATTTCCCTCGAGATGATTGGGATGGTACGGTTATGCGGCAATTGTTCGAAGAAGAAGTCCAGTGCCGGACACGATTGATCTCGGCTCGGTCCAAAGAGATGATAGCGGCAATTGAGAAAGGAAAACAAAACGGCCACGATTCAGGTATGAGGCCACCAATAGCGATGCCAGCTAAAGAATTGGGAAACTCTCTCGGGCCCGTCCGCGACCAAGGAGAAATGATCACCAAGCTTGGATTGGTCCCCGTCCCTTTGTGTCAATCTAGGACAAGTCCTCCCGAGTCTCTCTCTGTTAAGATCGAGTCTCTAGGGTCGTCCAGAGCGGCCTTACGCACGAAGACTACTGAGTGCGCAGCAAGGCTGGTGTATGCCCTTTCGTTTTCAATGAAATGACGAACCTTTACGAGTATCCCTTGATTGCCACTTTAACTAATGATGAATTAATTAATAAAAAAATTTTTAATAATAATTCATTAGATAAAAAGCGAGACACATTAAACAAAAAAAAAAATCAAACAACAAAAAAAAATCTTTAAAGCGGGTTGTCAGGAAGAGGAAAATCGAGCCCAGTAGAAGAGATTTTGACGAGTGTGAATTTGGGAGGCTGCGGAAGAGCCTAAAGAGAGCGCGAGATTGGTGATTTCTTCGAAGGAATGGAAAGGATGCTACTGCAAAGTCCTACAAAATCCTCAATTCAAAGAAAGTTGCCCTCTTCATCAAAGAAAACATCATGTGCGGATACGGGTTGCAAGAAATCATCTCGGATAATGGATCCCACTTCGAAGGGAATGTGAAAAGCTATTTGGCGGAATTCCGAATAACCCGTCACAAGTCATCTCCTACGGGCCCCAAACCAGCGGGCCGTCGAAGCGACAAACAAGACTGGAAAATATCATCAGGAAAATGGGCATCCCGGGCGAGAGATTGGCAGAAGTTACACTGGCACTGCGGGGCTACGGAACATCGGTCGAGAACGGCAAGCGGGAAACACCTTTTGCCACTCACATACGGAATGGAAGCCGTACTCCCAATCGAGTGGAAATACCCTCGCTCAGTATCTGCTTTGGAAAGCCGGATCAACGAGGTCGAATGGCTCCAGTCGCCATGACGAATTGGCCCTACTAGACGAACGCCGATTGAAGGCCATGGAACACATCCGGGCCTACCAAGGAAGAATGGCGAGCCTTCGACAAGAAAGTAAAGCATCGGGAGATCCAGAAGGTGATCTCGTTCTAAAGAAAAGCCCCGGTCCGTATCAACCCTCTCGGCAAATGGGAGCTGTATGGGTCGGGCCATATGTCTGTCAGGAAGATCTTCTCGGAGGAGCCATGCAACTTGCAGACCTCGGCGGGAATCCCTTTGTACACCCGAGTGAATGGTGACAAGGCTGCACTTGAGATACTACGCGTAAAAAAAAAAAAACAAAAAAAAACAAAAAAAACAAAAAAAAAAAAAAAAGAGTGCTAAAAGAGTAATACCCAACTAGGTTAGAAACCCGAAAAGGGCGGCCTAGGTAAAAAACGGGGTTGCACCAAAAAAAAAAAAAAAAAAAAAAACAAAAAAGAGTGCTAAAAGAGTAATACCCAACTAGGTTAGAAACCCGAAAAGGGCGGCCTAGGTAAAAAACGAGGTTGCACCAAAAAAAAAAAAAAAAACAAAAAAAAACAAAAAGAGTTCACCGGGTTGAACTACGAAGACTGAGCTCCTCAAAATGAGGGAACGTAGAGCGGCGGAAACAGTTCGGTCTAAAGCACAAATAAAAGCCATACTTTGGCATCAATACAATTGATCGAGACCATGAAAGCGTCTCGAAAAACTCTAAAGCAATTCAAATATTCATTACAAGTTAAAAGCTCTTTGATGAGTCTAAGCCCGATTCATTCCTACGGCAGCAACTCGCTAAAGAAAACTAAGATACATAATCAAACTAATGTGTACGCATGGCAAGAAAGGGATACTTGGAAACCTCGTAGAGTCAACTCCAAGCCACTCGTCTTGGCCTCTCCCTTCTTCTTCCCCCTCAGAGTCTTTCTCTTACGAGCCCAGGAAAAATGTCGGTATTCCTCCTACCAAGCTCAGTATAGGAACGGGGTCTATCAAGCCGGCCTCTGTCGGGGCCTTAGTAGCCACTAGCGTCATCCCTCATCTCCTGTAACCTAGGCGGTAACATAGGAGCCCTCCTCTCCTGTCTCTTGACGTAAGCCTCATAATCGGTCACGGCGTCTCCGCTCTGTCATGAGGATTGGCCCTCGCCTCGGCCTCCTCCTCTCGAAGCAGTCGGGTCCTCCGCAAGACCATAATGGCCTCACGCCGCCTCAAAATGGCCACCGAGTCTCTCCCGAGATGCCTCTCGTACCAATCCAGGTACCAAGTGGTCAAGAACACCGGTCTCGGACGCCTGAGAATAACCCGAGGAGGAAAGGCATCATACCTCCATGCTCGGGAAAGAAATGGAAACATCGAGGGATCATCCATGGAAACAGGAGCCACCACCCCGGTGGCTATATCATCAAAACCCTCCAAAGGAACCCGCTCCAAGCCAAAGCTGCCTCAGACCAGAGCCGAATGTAGAAACTGGATCGAGAAAGCCCGGGAAGCATAACCACTGGGACCCGTCTGAAGCACTCGCGAGTCTCCACCCGCCA
The DNA here is from genome assembly GCA_022495995.1 of Adenophora triphylla var. japonica. Classification (NCBI taxonomy): domain Eukaryota; kingdom Viridiplantae; phylum Streptophyta; class Magnoliopsida; order Asterales; family Campanulaceae; genus Adenophora; species Adenophora triphylla. The sequence continues at coordinate 639,606 of JAFEMH010000642.1, read as the reverse complement.
CGAGGCACCAACCATCTCGATATCTTCTGCTCTGGCGACCCGCCATCCAACGCTCCCACGAGCCCCGACCATCAAAATCTACATCAACACCTCTGCTGGCAAAAGTCCAAGGCTCGATCATATCGTAGGTTTCTAGAAGAACCCCAAACGCTCCATCGGCCACAGGTGGTCAAGAGGAACGGGCTGCCCCCGCGCATGCATACCGCCGTCCGTGTAGCTAATACGTCGAGAGCATGAAAAGTCTCCCCAAGAATCAAAGGAACGACATCTCTCGCCTGTGCGACAGCAACGACAACATCCAAGAGAGACCGATGGCATGCATCCCGAAGGAATAGACCATGAACAAAGCCGCCAAACATACAAAGTGCAAAGGCATCCCAATAGGCATCATCCACCAAGCCTAGGCCCCTAAATCTGTCGGGAAGACCGGAAATATCGAAATGATCGGGACCGCGGATCATACCTTGCGCTTCCTCCGGGAAAGATGAAGGAGGACGCACAATCCGTCAACAAAAGAAGCCCCTCCGGCAAAGGAACCGCTATCTCTTCCACCTCCGGACCTCCAAGCAAGGCCCGAAATTCTTCCACAGTCGGAACAATCTCGTTGAAGGAAAGGCAAAAGACATGCCTTCTAGTATCCCAAAACGAAGAAGAAGCTCTTAAGAGGTCATAATCCGGAACCAATTCTTTGAGAGACCACAAGCATCGTACCTTGTACCTTTCTTCAAAGAATGATCTTCTCTCGTGCATGATCTCCCTACACCACTCCTTGAACTTTTCAAAGAACAACATTTGCCTTTCTTTGGACAATTTTGGAGAATTTTTGGCCATTTCCATGATTTTTCTCTCTTTCTCCCCGAAAATGGCTGTTTGGACTGGAGGTTGAAGAGGATATTCGAATTTGAAATAAAGCAAGACCAGGTCTGAACCAAAATTAAAGGACAGTGTCAGAAACTGCCCCTATCCGCGCGGATGGGATTGCTTTCCCAAAAAAAATCTGCAACAGTCCAAGCTGCTACGCCAAAAAAGGAATATTCCGTCCCGGTTGCTCGAAACTTGTGCAAAAACCTCCCCAAACCAGTCCATATACCAAACACCCTTAAAAAAAAAAAATCAAGGCTCATGCAACACTGCATTCATACTGCATTGCATTCATAAAATAAAATCCTAAATTATTACATTCCAAAAAAAAAGAGTGCATAAAAAAAAAAAAAAAGCAAACATAAAATAAAATTCTAAATTATTACATCCAAAAAAAAAAAAAGAAAAAAAATGTGCCTAAGTACAAATCTAAATCTCAATCTCAAATCAAAAAAAAAAATCAATCGGAGTCTCAGACCGATGTCTCCCCCCGCCCCTCTGCGACTCGGGCCCGCTCCTCAGGAGCCCCAGAAAATCTCGGGCTCAGAATCGTCCTCGTCTCCGCAGAAGAGGCTCATCAGACCAACCGGCACGCCCGATAGGGCAAGCCGAGATCCGCGAAAAGTCGTATCCGAAGGTGAAGGCGTCGGACTCCCGCACGTACGAAGACGACCCGCCATGCCGCCAAACGTGTCCTCGCCCGTGTGGATCCCCGAGAATGACGTGATCCGAAGCGCGCACCGCGCGGGATCAAGGAGAGGAGACAAAGGAGTCTCTGAAGAAGTCTACGAGCGAATAGGGGAAGCCTCCCGGCCCGATGCAGCGCTGGCCGTGGTCGCTCGGCCCTAGCCTTTGAGGAGCCCCGCAGCGACCATCCTCCCGATGAATCTCTTGGCCCCGATCACTTGCTTCGTCGGCTTCTCGACGACCACCTCCGAAAAGCGCACAAAAGCAAAAGCGTCAAAAAAAGGAGGTGATGCTAAAGATGATGAAACAAAGGAAAGAAAAGAAGGGGAAAAGGTGAAACCATACCTTCATACCGGACGAGGCCGGAAAGCTCGTGGAAGTCGCTCGGGTGAGGGATCTGCACCCTCAATCGGACCCCATCCTGGATATAGGAAAAATCCGTCCGAGGGTACCGCGGGATCCCAAGCCCCTCCCTATCCGAACACGAGGCATCCTCGGCCTCCTCAAGACGAATGTCGCATACGGCTCAATCGCCACGAAGTCCGAGAAGTGCCACCTGCTCAGTAATCATCCCAGGTCACGGACCGATCGCTCGGGTGCATCATATCGGCGGGAGGCTCCACCGGTGTCCTCAAAGGCGAGTTCACGCCATGCCGGCGCGTCACCCTCTCTCCCGAGATAATATGCAGTCGCAGTCGGACCCCTCAAAATCCTCATTGCCGCCAGACTGTCCGGATCTCGGCGCCCTTCAGCTGCGCTACCTCAAGCGATCCCGGGGGAAGAATATCATCCCCTCATCTGTCTCGGCCTCCGTCAAAGGAAGGCAATCCGCGTACACGAGTCGTACGCCCCGGAGCTTATCTTCTCCGGGCATGCTTGGACCAAGGCTGCATGGCCGGATACGCCCGACGTACTCCGCCATTGCCCGCCACACCGTGACGTGGAAAAACTCCAACGCCCATACTGCGAAAGGTAAAAATCCAATCAATCAGTGCAAATAAAAGTGTGTGCTCAAAGAAAGAGGGAAAGCAAAAGAGAGCTTATACCTCCACGGCAAACTTCCGCTAAAGCGGTGCAAGGAGCTCGCGGCCTTAATGTACCTATCAAGAGCAAAATAAAGCTCTGCCGGCCAGGCCTCTCCCACGAGACATCTCCGGCCGTCTCCATGTCCTCCAAGGACCTCGGCAAGGCAAAGACCGCCGTCCCCTCGGCATGTCCAAAGAGCGTGCTCGAGAAAGCAAACCACAAGAAGGCCACGGCAATCGATCGGCGCCTATCCTCTCCTCCCCGGCCCTCATAGCTCGCGATGGTCTCCACGATCTTGCCAGTATACCACGGCATACTCCGTCCCCATCCCCTTTTTGGGAATAGGGAAAATCCCGAAGAGCTCACTGCGGATCGGCGCATCCCGCTGCAGCCATCTCGCCACTCAATCTTTGGCGTCCATTAAAGGACGGGCCGTGATCGCAAAGCATAGTCGGAGGGCGTAATCGTAGCCTCGCCCGGTAAGAAGTGGAAGGTGTGGGTCGCGTCCCACCAGCCTGCGCCAGAGCAAACATCAAGCTCCTTGCTCTGTGGAACTTGACCAGTCCCCTCAAGCACTCGACGAACTCCCGGAGCCCCGTCTCGACAACAATCATCTCGGACTCGGCAAAGCTTCTCGGCCCGCATCCGGAAGCCGGTCCCACAAGTCAATCACAGACTCCACCGATCCTCGAGTCTTCATCTTGTTCAGCTGCTCCGTCACAAAACGGTTTCCGCCCTGTAAAAAAGAGAGAAAGAGAAAATGTCAAAAAGATTGCATTTGCATTTACAAAAAAAAAAAAAAGAAATTTCGACAAAGATAACAAAGATACAATGAGCATAACCCCATTTTTCTCGCATGAAAGAAAACAATTTTCAGCAAGTCCCAATGCATTCATCAAAAAAAAAAAAGATGCATTCCTACGGAAGTAAAAACTCCGTCCCATTTTCGTAAAATAACATGCATCATCTCAAAAAAAAAATGCATACATGCATATCATCCATCTTACATGCAACGGGAGGAAAAATCCGTCCCACTTTTCAAAAAAAATCCTAAACATACATACATCTCATATTGGCAAAATGCCCATTCTTTCCAAACAAAATGCATGCATTGCATCATCATATCAAAATTCAATTTCAAAAAAAAAAAACCATCATCATCATCAACATGCAATATTCAATTTCAAAAAAAAAATAAAAAATCACAATTCTTCACATGTAATTTTCGAATTGAAAAAAAAAAAATGTGGCAAAAATGCCAATTCTTTTTCCCAAGCAAAGTGCACATTTTGGGTTACTCATATACTCATTACAACATGCAAAGCATCAAAATCAAAATTCAAAGCCAAGAATATCAATCATTCGAATTTTCAAAAAAAAAAATTTCAAAAATCACCCAAAATTTTCAAACAAGAAATCAACAAAGGGATCAAAGGGTTTCAAAGTATACCGTTCGGAGATTCGAATCCGAAGCCCAATGTTGCCAAGCATTGGGGTAATGCTCCTCCGCAACCGATTGCGAAAGATTGTAATGCCTCCTCATCCGGACAAGCTCCAATCGTCTCTCCGCCACCGGGCCACGCCCTTGGCCTTGAAAAGCGCCTTCCCCGTGTTCCATCGCTCGAAAAATCGAAGAAATCGGAAGATTTTCGAAGCTTTTTGGCCTTCAATGGAGGTTCTCCTCGGTTCTCTCTCTCTCTCCCTCGTAAGTGCAGAAAAAAACTGTAAAACTGAATGGGGAAGAAGAAAAGGGCGTTGGCCCTAATTAATACCCCTGACTTTCAGGTCCTCTCCGCGCGGATAGGATTGTCAGGGTCAAAATGACCCTTTTGCCCCTTAAAATTTCAGGACTCTGCAATTAGCCCCCAACTTGACAGAGTTAACCAAAGTCGGCCCCTTGTCAAGAAAATCATCCCCGCAACAAACGTAAGACCGAGTGCCCCGAGAAAGATAACGGATCCCGTATCTTTCATCAAAATCTTCCCTAGCCAAACGTAAGACCGAGTGACCCGAGAAAGATAACGGATCCCGTATCTTTCATCAAAATTACCCCTTAGCCAAACGTAAGACCGAGTGACCCGAGAAAGATAACGGATCCCGTATCTTTCATCAAAATTACCCCTGGTCAAACGTAAGACCGAGCGACCCGAGAAAGATAACGAGATCCCGTATCTTTCATCAAAAATCTTCCCCGTGATCAAACGTAAGACCGAGGTGCCCCGAGAAAGATAACGAGATCCCGTATCTTTCATCAAAATTACCCCTATAGCCAAACGTAAGACATCGAGTGACTGAGAAAGATAACGAGATCCCGTATCTTTCATCAAAAATCTTCCTATAGAAACGTAAGACCGAGTACCCCGAGAAAGATAACGAGATCCCGTATCCCCCGCAGTCAAACGTAAGACCGAGTGCCCCGAGAAAGATAACGAGATCTCGTATCTTTCATCAAAATTACCCCTAGCCAAACGTAAGACCGAGTGCCCCGAGAAAGATAACGAGATCCCGTATCTTTCATCAAAATTACCCCGGCTGAGTCAAACGTAAGACCGAGTGCCCCGAGAAAGATAACGAGATCTCGTATCTTTCATCAAAATTACCCCTAAGAAGAAACGTAAGACCGAGTGCCCCGAGAAAGATAACGAATCCCGTATCTTTCATCAAAATCATTCCCAGCCAAACGTAAGACCGAGTGCCCGAGAAAGATAACGAGATCCCGTATCTTTCATCAAAATTACCCCCTAGTCAAACGTAAGACCGAGTGCCCCGAGAAAGATAACGAGATCCCGTATCTTTCATCAAAATCATCCCCAAGAGCTCAAACGTAAGACCGAGTGCCCCGAGAAAGATAACGAGATCCCGTATCTTTCATCAAAATCTTCCCTAGCCAAACGTAAGACCGAGTGCCCCGAGAAAGATAACGAGATCCCGTATCTTTCATCAAAATTACCCCTGGGCACAAACGTAAGACCGAGTGCTCCCGAGAAAGATAACGAGATCCCGTATCTTTCATCAAAATTACCCCCGGCACGTCAAACGTAAGACCGAGTGCCCTGAGAAAGATAACGAGATCCCGTATCTTTCATCAAAATCAGCCAACGGCAGTCAAACGTAAGACCGATGTCCCAGACAAATACGTCTGATTTTCCTCAAAGAAAGGCTAACGAAATCCCCAAAGAAATTAACGGAATCCCAAAAGCCAACGGAATCTCGAGTAGTACTCGAACTACGAAAGGGCTTCGATTCCCACTAGGGATACGTAGGTAGCCCGTCATTAGGTCCTGCCCCTCGACCAAAACGGTCACCCTCTCCTTCGGCAGCAGACGAAGTCCACCGAAAGGCCATTTCAAATTAAGGTCCGAGGCACCTAAAAAGCCATCATCATCAAGGTCCGAGGCACCTAAAAAGCCATCAAGGTCCGAGGCACCTAAAAAGCCATCTTCAAGGTTCGAGGCACCTAAAACGCCATCTCCAAGGTCCGAGGCACCTAAAACGCCATCTCCAAGGTTCGAGGCACCTAAAACGCCATCATCAAGGTTCGAGGCACCTAAGACGCTATCACTAGGAAAGCGATAAATCGCAAAAATCCCCAGCAGAGCGGATACCCGTCAGACCAAAAATGGTCATTCCTATCCCCAGCAGAAATGATAGCCATCGACCAAAATGGTCATCTCTTATCCCCAGAAGTTTCTTTCCAAAAACCGACTGTAGAACTCGCTCATCAGGTTCGAGGCACCTAAAACGCCATCATCTCCAGGGTCAAAGACCCGAACTACGACTGGCTTGATTCCCATTCGGGATACGTAGATAGCCTATCGCTAGGTTCAGCCACCCGATCACTCGATCATCCCGCCAAATATGGAGCCATTTTATCGACGACCCCGCTTCCTTCGAAAGCGCCGTCGCCGAGGGGCTACTGTAAGTGCTCCAATTTGAGCTTGTTAGAATTTTCGTTAGAAAATTAACGAAAGTTATAACATTTCTAACAATTCCTAACAATCCTAACTTTTCTAACAAAGTGAGGGTAAAATGGGCATTGTTATTTAAGGTTAAACCTCAAAAAGAATCTCAAAAAGAAAAACAAAAGAAGAAAACCAAATATAGCAATGCTGGAAACATAAAGCTAAGGCCGCCTAATTTGAATTTCAAAAAGAAATATTCTTCTTGTCCAAAGCCGGAGCCGCATTTAATGAACGTGCACGCCGCTCGGACTCCGTCCGCGCGGAGAAGAATGTAAAATTCAGAGGGCTATAAATTGAGCCCTCCAGTCACAAAAATAAGGAGGAAGAACACATTTTGCACCGAACCTCTGGCGAAATATAGAGAGAAAACAGTGAGAATTCTTCAAGAATTGTCACCATTTTCTCTCCAATCTTTCCCAACTCATACTCATCCACTCACTCTCATATTAAAGCCCTAAATACTCATACACTCAAGCCAAACACTCAAGAACACAAGGAAGATTGGTAAACCCTCCTCCTCCTAACCCTAAATCTCAACCATGCATGCATCTTCAAACTACAAAATGTAGTTCTTTCATCTTCTTGCTCTAGATCTAAGAAGATCACCATGGAAGACCATCTCCATGGATGATCTTCTACAAAGATCAAAATTATTTTTAAGCTTTCTTACTTTCTTGCAAAGAAAACTCATTTTCAAAACCCTAAAAACCATTTTCAAGCATAAGATCTTGATTTCAAAGGATAAAATTCCCCTTCCCAAGCAAATGAAATGCTTAGTCCTAATGTACCCCAAGGATGGTTTGGTATAGTTGATTCACCACAAAAATGTCTAGTGATCACTAACCAAAACCTAGGGAAATGGGGACAAGCATGGATGCAAAACCCCCCTTAAAATCATATTTTCTTTCTTGAGAAGTTGCTGTCCAGTAGCAATTTTCTCAGACCTCAGTCCATGGTCTTAATTTTTGGACACAGATGAACTTGGAATTTGGTGTTGACTACAAAATACTTTTTGTAGCCAACATCTAGAGCTTTCCAGACATATTTTTACCTTATTTTTTGGGTGAGTAAAACTCCTCTTTTCAAATTTTCTTTCAGAGGCTAGTTCATCAGCTTCTGAGAATCCAGATCTCATATCTGAGGTTTCCAGAAGGTTTTGACCCCTCAAATCTTCTCCAAAAAGGAAAATTCCTTCGCACAAACTTTATTTAAGGTGTCTAGAACAACTTTCATTCTCTGAGTTTATCCAGATTATGAAGTTTTAAGACCCTTGAATCCCTTTTAAAATCAAAGGTCCACTGCCTTTTTCATTCTGGCAGAAATGGCTCTCAACTTCAAAAGGTCTTTTGAGTACCAAATCTCAATCCAAAAATCTTCCAAAAAATCATGGGATCAGTTTAAAGTCTTAAAAAGATATCCCAATTTTTACTTTTCTGAGTTTCAACTTATTTTGGCCAAAACACACACACACACACACACACAAATGATTTTCAGCTTGGAAGACTCGTTTTTACGAGGCGCGTCGGGTGCACACTAACGTCCTTCCCGACGCGTAACATGACCTCCGAACCTAAATCTCTGATCTCGGGCTTTTTTCAAAGTTTTGGCCCTCAAAATTAAAATGGCGTGGCGACTCCGTTTTTCCGGTTTTATTTGGTTTTTCAAAGAAACGCAAAAATCGAATTTTTCCCGCGAATGGCACACATCATCACACTATGTGGTCGAGGTCTCTCATGCATCTCAATACCTTTGGTCTACATAAGCAAATCACAAATACGTTGGATCGGGTCAGAGTGTCAGACTTTTCAAGGATGTTGAATCAACAGTATTCTGTAGAGTTTTACATGTATATGAAACACGAAGACTGAGAAAAAGCTATATCCCAAAGTTCTAGTCAAGTATACAACAATTCATTCAGCATATATAACAAAAAAAGGGAGTGATGGAGATACCTTGAGGGTCTTAACAAAAGAGTCGAAATTGGAGACAGAGAAACAAAGATGATGACCTCTGGGAAGATCCTTATTAGGACCCTTGGAGGCAGCCCATGGACCTTCAGCAGGAGTGGTTTTGGGGTCCCTCTCTAGGAGGTGGAGAGTAAGTGACCCTAATTTTAGCCATAGCACCTCATGGTTGAAGGTTCTACTAGGATGCTCTATCCGTTCAAACCCCAATATCTGCTCACCATATTTTCAAATAATTATAGTGCAATTTCAAGAAACAATAGTTTAAAAGTGTGACTAGCGCGTTAAGTTCATAACAATAGCATGAATGATGACCACATAAATTAGTGTTGCATTTATCCCATGCACAATAGAAAATAAAGAAGGAAATTTTTCAACAAAGATCACCTCCTCGTAGAATCGAGCAAGACGTTCAATGTCTGAAGACTCTCTGGAGATGTGACTGAGGGAAGCTTCTTTGGCTACATCCATTGCTCAACTTTGATATACTACTTCCTGATGGTTTCAATCAACACATATTTATATGCAATCAGGGGGAGAGTCTACTAAAGAGGGAAGGAATCATTTGACCCCTGACTTTTTCGAAGTTTTCACCTTGACCCCTTAATTTATTTGACAAAAGCTATATTCACCCCCTTGCTGAGCAAAGCTATGCAATAAAAGACAACTTAGTATGCAACACTTTCTGAATCTCTATATATAGTGTTATCTTATCCTTGCTGACGAGAGACACGCAGAATTCTTCCTGCGTATTCCCTCCAGCTCTACAACAGCAGTGGGATCTTTGCCCCATTTCTCTCCTTTTGATATATATGGTTGAGATTCATTTTAGCTTAGGTGGGGCACACATAAGCCTACTTAATTCTGACCATTGATGACAATGCAGGGGAACGTAACAAATTTGGAATCGTCCGCAGCAACTAGCAGCAGCAAACCACTACATGGGTGGTTTCAGATTCTGACAAGAGTGTCTCATAGTTTGTTGAAGAGCAAACGAGGTTCATGCAGCAAGTTGGTTGCGAGGGTCCCAAACTGAGCTAAGCAAACCTATATCTGGATAAAAACAAAAGCAAAATGAGCTAGAAACAATACAATGGATAGATGAAAAAATAAAATATAATCTATTTATGGGAAAAGGGATGTAATTTGCATCTTTAGATTTGTATTCTTTTTTGCCTACTTAAGAAGATGTGAAGGATATTGAGAAGATTAAGAGAGCCAGTTATGCATTGCTAGATATACACTTTTGCAGAATTAAAAATGTATTATCCTGTCAATTCCATAATAAGTAACGTGCTTTCCTTTTTAATTTGACCCAAATCAATATTAATATACATTCTCCAACCCCCATGGAGGCTGTGTAAGGGCCCCAATCTGGGTCGTTAGTGTTCCGTCAGCCCAATTTAATGATTTATAATCATTTAGGGGCATTTCGGACATTATTTAGACAATTTAAATGAGGAAGGACCTCTTAGGATTAAGAAAATAGCCTAGGACCTCGCTGGAAGGTGTCATTTCCAAGAAAAAAAAGGAATATTGACCAAGGGAGAAGCAGCCAAAACAACTTTCTGCAAAACCAGGCACGATGTTGATCCCATCCGCGCGGATGAACTTAGCATGCCGAAATCATTCACGTGGATGATATTGCACTCTGGCCAACCTATAAATACAGCCCTTCTCCCTTAGTTTCAAGAGGTCAAAAAATCCCATTTCCTACTGTTACTCTGCCGAAATTCACTCTCAAAACAGCCTTAAACACTCCCACAACTCAAATTCAACACCAAATCCAACACCAAATCCACTACCAAACCAAACACAAGCCATTGAAGTCCTCAAACCCTAAACACTAACCCAAGAACCATTGGTAAACCCTTGTTCTCCCTACTTGAACACCCTCTACTCATGTATTTCTTTCATGTCTTCATGATGTAAATCTTGTTTACTTTGTTGTTCATCTCCCTTTCCCCTTGTCCCAAGGATCCAAGAGGATCTCCATGGAGTTCATCTCCATGGATGATTCTCTACAATTGGTCCATATTTCTACCTCCCATGTCCCTTTACATCACTAGTCTCTACTTGCTTGCTTGACCTAAGGTATGGTCATCTTGGAATCAATTTACATGGATGACCATCTTAAATGGTCCATACTTGTTTACTTCCTTGCAAATGTCCCCCCCCCCCATAGTCTAAGATACTCACCTTGAAACCTTTTCCATGAATGAACATCCTTAAGACTTACACATTTAGGTTACACCAAGATGTAAGAGATACACTTGAGCCTAGGTCTCAAGGATGGTCCTTCTTGTGACCACCTTAGAGATCTTCCTCTAAAGTTGATACATCTTGACCTAATTTTCTTGATAATTTACTTTTCATGTTAAATCTCCTTTTCCCTAGCAAATGAAATGCTTTCAAAGTCCTAATGTACCCCCGGGATGGCTTGATTAAGTGGATTCATCACTAATGACCACTAATCAAAGTCTAGGGAAAGAGAGGACAAGCATGGATACCAAAAATCCAAACATTCCTTTGTTTTCTGTTTTTCAGTTACAGTTCCAGTTAAGTCCAGTAAATCCAGTTAAGTTTCTGAAAATTACAGTGGTTGATTAGGAAACTGTAAAATATTGAAACTGCACCCTTGTCCGCGCGGATGATGTTGCACTACAAACTCATCCACGCGGATGACATTGTCATCTGCAAACAGTTTCCGGTTTCTGTTGTTAACCAGTTTAGTTACTGTTTTTCAAATTATTTTCCAGTCCAGTCCATTAGATTTCTTTTATTTCCAAAAAATCCTTTTTAGTCAAATCTTTTTTCAAAACACACACACACAAAGTTTCAAGTATGGAAGACTCGTCTTACGAGGCATTTCGGGTGAACGCCAAACGTTCTTCCCGGAGTGTAACGTGACCTCCGGACTCATTTCTCTACTTTTCGGGCTTTTTCAAAGTTTTGGCCCTAAACTAAAATGGCGTGGCGACTCCGTTTATTTTTTAAGTCCGCTAAAAATTTACCCAATCCAAAAATCTTTTCAAACTTCCCAAGTTTTGTCGGGCGCCAAATCGGGTACATCACAGGCTGCATCATAAAGTATAGTATATAGGAGGCTCAACCCCCCCCCCCAAATAAAATAGGCCCAAAACGAGGCTGGGACGAAGTTTAGGTTTTAGGTTATCTTTGTATTTGACTTTGTTAGGATGAAAATATGGTGTTGAAGAGGCCGGAGTGGAGGGAAAAATGCATGTGGGTGATGGGATTGATTTATTTATTTTATTATTATTATTTTATTACTATTTTTCCTATATTATATTTTTATATTCTTTTATTATCACTTTTTTTCTTCAATTCTTTTCCTTTTCTAAATTTTAACTCTATTTCTTCTTTTAACTTGCTTTTTTTTTTCTTTTATCTTTTCTTTAACGATCACACGTATGAGGATTCATGTTAGCCGACAATTTTTTGACGCAATTTTCATCATGGGCCATCCGGAAATAGCATTTATGTGCTTTAACACAAATGCAAGGTTGCGTACATCCGACCCCCCTGATCCCACTATTGGTGGGAGCATTTACGGCACTGGGTTAATGTTGTTGATGTTTTTATATTTAAATGAGATAGTTGCATTTTACTAACCCAAAGTTTCAATTTTTGAGTTACAAACTTATTAGGAATTTTGGGATGAAAAACTGAAAACTATTAGAACTTCAATAGTGACATATGAAACACCTATGCGGCTATGCCGATACAAAACAACCTAGATAGTTTACTTTTCTGAACCCTGCAGCCTTGCAACCTTAGATCTGTAAACTATCTAGTGTTTTGTTTCATTGGACAACTACATATTGTTAGCATAAACTTCCATAAAAATCTACTTCTCCGCATCGTCCTCGTTGACAACCTCCAATCCGTTACCTGCATGCCATTAAAAAGATGCATGATTTGCATCAATATACCCACAACTCCACTGCAATTTGTTTGGGAAATATACAGATATCAAAGAACATGGTGAAAAAGTCGTAGTCACTATCATTAACTCATCATCAGGATCAACAAATATAAACAGGATTAGTTTTCCTGTGTGGTTGAGGCCTTTCATCCATCGCAATCCCATGGTTCTACACAAATCACAAACTAACATCTCAGGTTCATTCACAAATGAGAGGACAAGCAAGGTGTTTTAATCAAGTATCCTGAAGTAACACATAAAACTAAGTTGTACTGTACAACAATTAATCCAGGGTAACAAAATAGGAAGGGAAGAAGAGGGATACCTTGAGGTCTGAATAAAAGAGCCGAAGATGGAGACAGAAAAATAGATGATGACCTATTAGTAGGACCATTGGAGGCGGCATCGACACTCCATGGGCCTTCAACAGGAGTAGTGTCGAGGTCCCTCTCTATAAGTTGGAGATTCAAAGATGAGCCTAGTTTCAGCCGTAACCCCTCGTGGTTGTGAGTTCTAGGGTGCTCTATCTGTTCAAGCCCCATTTTGCACAATCACACCAAATATTCAAAAAACAATTACAAAATAAAGCAACAACACGTATATAAACTATGAATTATAAATTGTGGCTGAATCAAAAGGAAACTGCTCCTAAGATGTAAACTGTGAAGCTAATGTCATAGCATGAATGCCTCCAAGTGTTCCAGGTATATTGAATATTGTACGTAGGAAACAGAAAAAAATGCAACCAGTTGATATAAATTGCATGAATGACGACTAAATATGATTTTACATTAATCCGGTCAAAGAGAATTGGAAGGATTTTTTTTAATTTTTTTTTGCTAAGATCACCAGCTCAGAAAATTGAGCAAGACGTTCAATGTCCGAGGATTATCTTGCTAGAGATGTGATAGAGATAAGCTCCTTTAGATACACCCATTTTTCAACTTTGATCTACTTATTATCTAAATTGTTTCAGAATTTCAATGGACACATTTGTTCAGTGCACTACTCTTCTTATATGCATTTCTCGGCCATGCAAGGGTGAGAGATTATATTATACAACTTCAATAATTGTTAAGAATGTACAAATGAATAATGTTTAATCAAATTTAAACTCTTATCAAAAAAAAAAAATTTTAACTATAACATGAACAATGGACAAAATACTCTTGACTTATCTGTAATATACTAATGCAGTGAAGACAATTCAGCAGATTCTCACATCACTAAGGTGATTACGACTTCTTAAAAACTGAATGCATATTGTTCCCATTATTCTTCCTTATCAATTCTTTTTCCCTTGAGATTTATCATTGTAGTTAGTAGTTACAGAGCATTAGCGATTCTCAAAGTCCATTATTGGTAATGACATTATTTTCTTTTACCAAGCCTACTTTATTTCATACTAAACCAAGAGAAAAACCTATGCATGACTACCTTCTCAATGTACTTCAATTGTACTTCACTTTTATTTTTAGCCATGGATCCCGATGCTATATATATGTACAGCCTAACTTTTTTGAGAGGGATAAAGTACTTGGTTTCTTAGAAGAAGTTCTGACTTCAGCACCATTCTTACCCTGTCATGCTTCTTCCTTTTGGCTCTTACACCACTAATATTCGAAGACGACAAATTCCTCACGTCACATTTAAGAAGAGCGACTTATACTTTCCTGACAATTTTTATAATGAGCAAGAGATTCACATGAGCAGAATTGGCACACCTCTCCCTAGATACATACAGTATAATTACTTGTAGGATGAATTCCTTTTCAGAATATCAGATGTCCACTGGCCAGTAGTTTAATATCCAGGTTCACTCCCTGTTCAAATGATGATGCTCACACCAAAAAGGGAATAATTACGCAGTGGTATGAGGAACCTTAACAATCATTAAAGGCAAGAATCAGAATCCAAATCCCACCACACAAAAAAAAAAAACACAAAGCTGAAGACTGAACATCATACAAATTTCAGAGAAGTATAATCATGTCACAAATGATCTTTTGAAGTTAAACATAGCATTCACAATCCCAATCACACTCTCATGGTGTTCCTTTATTTAAATTTTGTACAAAGGAAACAGAGAGAAGACAACGTAGTTTAAACTTCTGGACCTTGCAGCCTCGTAACTGGGTTCAAGGGTTTGCAGGCATCCATTTTATTGAACCTCATATTCTTAAACGCTTGACAACGGAAATAGCTTAAATTAGTCCTTGACCGCAGACAACTTCCAATTCGTTGCCTGCAAATCATAGGAAGTTCAAAAATAATATGCCACAGCTACAGCTATATGCAGCAATTGTTAAGTGAATTGTCAAATATGAGTAAATGGGCTCAATATTATGGGAAGAGATCCCAATTAGCAAGTCAACCAATACTTATAAACCTACAAATCCAAATGTGTGTGGGAGAGAGAGAGAGAGAGAGAGAGAGAGAACTGTCAAGGCAATGAACAACCATATGGCAACAGAAAAAGCATCAAGTAAATGTCGACAGGTATGAACTGACTAAAAAAGGCTTTTGCGAAAACAAACCATCAGGATCCAAGAAATAGACTGGATTGGTCTTCTTGCATCCTCAAGGTCCCTCATGCATCTCAATTCCCTTCTCTTGCGCAAGTGGCAAATATGTAGCTTGGCGCAGAACTGAGATACGTCAGTGATGTTTTTAGGATGCCAATAGGAAGTGCAGCTTAAGATCAAAAATGCTGAAATAGGAGTGCAGGGTCCAACTGACTCTTTATAATAAATATATATATATATACACACACACACACACACACATATATATACTCCCTCCGTTCCACCTGACTTAGAATTTTATCTCCCGGCACGGGGATTAAGAAATACTATTATAATAAGAGAGAGAATGAGTGGAGGTATTGTGAGTATGAAAAGTAAAATAGGAGATAGAATGAGTGGGAGAAATAGTAAGGGGATTGTTATTGTGAGTATGACAAGTGGGTCTCATTAAATATAAAAATAATATAAACTTGCCATTTTGGGATATCCTAAGTTGATTGGGACACCCAAAATGGCAAATTTTCCTAAGTCGGGTGGGACGGAGGGAGTATACATTAAGTGCAATTTTGGCTGAAGTAACATAAGAAGCTTGTTGAATTTGGAATCAGTTCTTACCAAAATAAAAAAGAAATACAAAAGAAGAAAAATAAAATAAAAGGGTTACTGAATTTCAAGAAATATGTGAATAGGAGATGAGACTAACAAATGACACTAGTCTTGCATAAAACATGACTGTAGCGTTAATGAGATACCTTGAGCGTCTGAACAAGAGAGTCGAAATTGGAGACGGAGAAACAGAGATGATGCCCTCTGGGGAGATCCTTAGGAGCACTGGAGTCTGGAGGCAGCCTTGACGTTCCATGGGCATTCAGCAGGGGTAGTGTTAGGGTCCCGTCTATGATGTGGAGGTTCAAGGATGAGCCCAGTCACAGCCATCACACCTCGTGCCTGAATTTAGGATGCTCTATCCGCTCAAATCCCAGTATGTGCAGCCTCATCGACACCAAGTAATCATAAAGTCATATGACCACACCAGTAGACAGAGAGGAGAGGGAGAGGGAGGGGGAGGGAGGGAGAGAGAGAGAGGAATCACCTCCTCGTAGAACAGTGCAAGACGTTCAATATCTACAGATCCTCTGGAAATGTGAATGAGGAAAGCTTCTTTTGCCACATCAGCTGATCCTTGATCTATTATTTGCTTTGGATCAATGGGTACGTATATAGATATCCTGGTCAAGCAAGGTTTTGCTTACCTTCCTCTTGGACAAAAACGAAGTGGCAACTACACAAACATTGATGTGATAGCATATCACAGCTCTGAACTCCTGCAATAAAGAAAACTGAGCATGCAGCCCCTTCTGTATATCTGTGGTGCTGTCTGATCCTTGTTGACGGCAGTGCCACATAGGTTGTTGAAGTGGAAAACTAAGCAAAATGATTACAATGTCCAGTCATAAGCAATGGAACCTTGATGATAACATTAATAAGAAGGGAACCAACAACAATCATATTTTGACCAAGTTAAGGAAATGAATTTTGCTTTTATGTAAACCAATGCAATTTGCCGTTGAGGCAAGGTAGATAGAGGGACGATGGAAGACAGGCAAATGAATGTAAAGTATTAGAACCCATAAATTGTGAAATGAATGCTATACAAGAATGGTTTTGATGGGAAGAAGATGGAAACAAGCACAAATAACTTTAGCATACCTATTAACAGTACACATCATTTTCTTAACACAAGGTACAATCTTACACACTTATTTTACATCATACACTACATGATTTTCAACATTGTGCACAGAAAGCAGCCTAATCATAACCTACTGGCTAGCAACCTCCAATCCATTACCTGCACAAGAGAGAAAGTATTAAATGAAAATGCCATGACCGTAGATGGATGATTTGCAAATAATTGCAATTTGGTGCAGCACTTAAGTGAACCTTTTCAAAGGTAAAGTTTAACATGAGTGAAGCAACTCACCATCAGGGTCAAAGAAGAATACTTGCTTGGTCTTTCCATTTGGTTGCATCCTTTCATGTGTCTCAATTCCTTTCTCCTGCACTCCACAACAATCTAGATTAGCGTACATCAATAGCGAGAGAAAATAAGTTTAATGTAACAATCAAACATCAAGAGAATCATTCTTTCAGTGACTAAACTACAAAGAGGTAAAAGAACCAGTAATGGCAACCATAACATCAAGGTCTTTAATAAACTACCCAACCACATACAAACATCCCAATTTAAAATGCCAAATTCTAAGAATTACCCAGAAAACCTTAGAAGTGCAAGTGCCCCTAAAAACATAAGCATTTATTCTTTCCAGCTTATATTAATTATATATGATAGGTAAATTATTAAATTGCAACCTTATTCTTAGAAATGTGAAACCATTAGTAAAACATATCAAAAAGTATAGTAGGACATACTGAATGGGAGAGAGAGAGGATATCATAGGTTGTATGTTGGAGAACAAAAATGGGAACTGACTAGTTGCCCTGAAACAAGATAGAACTCAAGTTGCATGGTATACACTCCTCTTCCTCCGTCCTTGTTTGGAAAAAAATAAAAAATAATAAGACTGAGAGTTTACACTCAAAATTATGGTAAAAAGCTATCCACAACATCCAACTTATCTTCAACATTGAGCATTTTCGCCTTCCAAGCATCATAGCTTCATAGAAGTATGTGGTATGTAGCAACATAATTTAATACCTAGTGTTAGGGGTATTTCACCAAGGCAAGGTTTGTACTTCCAAGAAATTCACAGTTAACAAAAACAAGATAATGAGATATCAAATAAAAAAAATAAGAAACACACACATACATAAATCTTTTAGCTTTCAGCATGCCTGTTCTGCCCATAGAAAAATAACCTTGATCCTTATACTATCAATACTAGAAGAACATATAGGCTAAAATATTCTCTCCATTGGAAAAAAAAAAAAAAAAAACTTTGTTATTCAACGGTTGGGTTGATTAAACTTTGTCAAAAAGAAATAAACTTTACTTCTTGTTACGAAAATCTATTAACTGTTACGAATAGTTTCTCTTAATGTTCCTTTGATGACTGAAATTTTTAACAACCTAAAACAATACAGATGCATGCAATATACTCTTAGGCTGAGTTAGTAAGGCAAAATCAGAGAACATAGATAATAAAGGGTAAAATTAAACAGAAGGGTACCTTGAGGGTTTGAAGAAGGGAATCAAAATTGGAGACGGAGAAGCAGATATGATGACCTCTTGGAAGATTCTTAGGGTCGGCAACGGGGGCGGTGGCGCTCCATGGACCTTCAGGAAGCTTGGTGGTAGGGTCTCTTTCGATGAGATGAAGATAGAAGGAGGGAGGGAGTTTCAGCCATATGACATCGAATTCGAATTTAGGGCTTTCTACCTCTTCAAATCCAAATATCTACATGAAAAGAGCAGAGATTAACAGGGAGTTTAAAGAGAAATTGAAGCACAAAGCGAGATGAAGAAGATGATGATGGGAGGTAGACCTCTTTGTAGAATTGAGCGAGGCGTTTTATGTCGGAGGATTCTCGAGAGAGGTGGTTGACGGAAGCTCCCACGGCCGCTGCCATTTATCGCCGACTGGAGTAATCTTATTGCTTTGAGACGATAGGTGCTCCAATAAACGCTACCCACGTGAGTAGAAATTGTAAAGTGAAAATGGATGCTCCAAAAAAAGAGAATTGTTAAACCCATAAAATTGTTGAGTAAATCCCTAATATTAAAGGGGGCTGCTATTTGCACAATTTTTATATTAAAAAAAATGTGTAAATAATCTAGAAAAATGTGTATGAAAGAGAGGTTGGAGTAATTAATGAGGAGGAGCATTGACTACATTAATTGATGTGTCTAATTGATGTGTCCTAGGTAGCTTAACACTAAGCACGCATGCTTACCACCAGTTTACTATTCCCATAATTTTTCTTTTTTTTTATTTTCTCAAAAAAAATTAAGTAATCATCTTATTATTACTGATTTTAATTCAAAAAATTTAAGTAATCACCTTATTATTATTGAAATGGTAAATATAACACTTATAAATTTTTTTGTTTAAAAAGATTTTAATTGATTTAAAATTCTTATTTATATTGAAATTTAATTTTTCAAGGTAATTTTAATAAGTTTTTTTCTTATTTTAATAAAAAAAATATGCAAAATGTGTCCTAATTAAATAATTCACATTCATTAATATATAAAATTAAAAAAATTAAAAATTTATTTAATTCAAAAGAAGTCATCTCATTTCATTTCTTGAGTCAATCTAATACAACAAATTCAGTAGTACGGTTAAAGCGCAAATATAGCTCATAATTGTTAATCTGAGTCATGTATGGAGTAACTCATGCAGCTGCACAATCATATCTGAAATGAACCCACTGTGGCATGAGAGTAGGCATTGGATACCCTCCTGTCACTGTTACTTGGACGTAATGATTATTATTAACGTATTCGATTGCAATATCAACATGTTGATACCATGGGGGCGGACTAGATCGGAGCGGTAAGTACGTCATGCTGCCTGCAATGCTTAGAACATGTAATATCACATTGTACTTAGAAGCAATAAGGACACCCATTTCAGGCATACTCATCCAATGCTCGGGAGGTGCACATCTATCAATCTCAAAGAAATTCAATGAAGATACGCCAACAATTTCAAGCAGAGGCATCTTGTACCTGTTTGTCTTGTATGTCGCATCCATTAACAATACATGTGGAAATGCATGCCACATCTCCAATGATTTTGGATGGGCAAAAAATAAGTCTTCTAACTCATTGGTTGTATCATTTGTGCAACTATAAAAAATATAGCCATTTTGATATAAAAATGTCAAAACAACCTGCATTTGAGTTCTACCTGCTTTCTCCGTCGCACGAAGCTTTTGACGTTCATTGTATGTCGTTTTGACAGTAGACACATTACCTTCATTTTGTTGCTTTAGTGTCCTCAAGATAGCCCGTGGTTTTACAATTTTTTTGTCAAATCTTCAACTATCTGAGCTTCATTTTCTGACAATCGCCTTGCATATGGATGACCTTCCAAGTTCAAAGCAGGATCATGATTGTGTTCTTCACATATTATATTTAACCTCCATCCATCACCTTCTTGCATACATCTTCCTTCCAATTCAAATGGGCAATCAATTTTTTTTTGTGCCAGTATTTCTACTAGAGATTTTCTTACTTTTATATATTCCACCATCCATTTTAACCATCCCTTTTCAAATTTACTTCTACTATTTTTTTTTTTCAATCTTTTGTGATAGAATACAACCTCAATTGAAAAACAACTTGAAAAATATGAAGAAAAATTATGAAGTGTAATATATATACACACTTAATCACCTTTAATTTATTATAATTAATTTAACTTTGGAAATTGTTTTTTTGCAGATTTTTAAGTCAAATAATAGTCCAAATAGTTTTTCATTTTTCAAGATAATATTTGAAAATTGTTTTTATCAGATTTTTTAAAGTCAAATAATAAATCCAAAATATTTTTCAATTTACTAGATAGAGTATACTCCCTCCGTCCCACCTCACTTGACACCCATGAGGTGGGCACGAGAACTAAGAAAAAAAAATAAAATAAAAAAAATGTGTGGTAGAAAATGAAGCGAGAGAATGAGTGGGGTAAATAGTAGTGTTGGTTGAATAAATTGAGTGGTGAAAAATGAAGAGAGAGAATGAGTGGTGGGGTAGAGTGAATATAAAATTATAAAAAGTAGGCTATTTTGGAAAGTGTCAAGTGAGCTGGGACGACCCAAAATGGAAATAAGTGTCAAGTGAGGTGGGACGGAGGGAGTATGTTGATAAGTGTTAATGTCATGGGAAGGGAAAAAAGTGTTGTCATGGGAAGGGAAAAATGTCTTGGAGTAACTAACGAGGAGCTGACCACATTAATTGCTGTGTCAACTCAAACAGTAAGCATGCTTAGGGAATTGGCCACTTTCCTTTGTCCTATAATGTGAACACACAAAACAAAAAAAAAACATCGTGCAAATAGAATTTTGTTTGTGCAAATAGAAATTCCCATATTAAACTCACCCCCAAAAATTAAAATAAAATAAAATAAAACCCTCCCATTTCTTTTATACCCCTTTCCCTTATCCCCACTCACACCCACCCCATTAACCCCAAACATAACATTTACTATCTCTCTCATCCTCACCCACCCAAATCAGTTTTTTTAGAGAGAGAAAGAGAGAATATTAGAAATCTGTTTGAGAGAAAAAAAAAAGAGAAGAAAGAGAGAGAGTCAGCCACTCGAAGAGAGAGAAGAAGAAGAAGAAGAAGAAGAAGAAGAAGAAGAAGAAGAAGAAGAAGAAGAAGAAGAAGAAGAAGAAGAAGAAGAAGTGAAAAGTCAAGTCAATTTTAACATAAATCAAGATGTCAAATCTTGAAAAATAAGGTAATTATCCTCTCTTTTGTTCGAAAATTACTTTCTAAGCTTTAATTTTGCTTCAAATTGAGAATTATTGAATTCAATTGCATTAAAATTTCTGGGTTTTGGAGGTTTGGCCGGTACCGACCGAATTTTTGGATCTGTTCGGCCGGTAGTGACCGAACTATGCTTAAAAAAATCAGCCACTCCCGGCCGAACTTTGTTAAAAAAATCAGCCACACCCGATCGAACTTTGGTAAAAAAAACAGCCACATCAAGCCGAACTTTGGTAAAAAAATCAGCCACACCCGCCCGAACTTTTTGACTATTTTCAGTCACTTATGCCCGAACTTTTTCAATGTGATGTTAAGTGTTTGATTTTGATATGATATGATATGAAATTGCTATGAGTTTGATTTTTTGATGTTTTATTTGCAGTTAAGCAAATGTTTACAAGAAGAGGTCCAACTGCTTCCATTAGGAAGTAACAAGAAGTCGCACGTAATCAAGGGCAATCTACACAGAACCTTGATGCTGAGCCAATTGAGGATGCATATGTTGATCCTCGTCAGTCGGTCTACAATGAGGATGAGCATTATATGGAAACCTCACCTCAGATGGACGTTTTTCAGACTCAAAATTATAGTGACCCGAAAGATGAATCGGAATATGAGCCGAAAGATGAGCCGAAAGATGAGGATGACCTCGAGGGAGGTGGGGATGAAATCTCGTATCTCGGTGGCCCGAGGTACAAAACTTTACTCACTTCCTATGAAACTCATGTTGCAAAATACATTTGGGAGGATAAAGATGATCGTACTCTAAAATGTATTAATCATATAGGAAAGTTGAAAAAATGGAAATTGGATTTGAATAATATGTCTGAGCCGGTTTAAAATATTATCCTTAATTCCTGACTCTTGTGCTTACTGAGTGGAGCGTATGACAACGTAGATAAAACGTTGGTTAACGCTTTTGCTGAGCGATGGCACTCGAAAACTAATAGTTTTCTTATGCCATTTGGGGAGATGACCATCACTTTAGAGGATGTGTCTTGTCTTACGGGGCTTCCGATCGTAGGTGTACCCTTGTTTGAGAATCCCGATTATTCTAGTCAGCCACCTCTTAATAAAGTCGTTGAGGTTTTGGGAGTCTCAAAAAAAGTTGCTAAAGATGGAATTCCTGCCAAAGAGGCATTGGTGAATTTAGAATGGCTGAGAACGAAATTCTCCCCTAATTTGCACTCCTCAGACCCTCAAAAAGTTGTCTGTGCTGCTAAGGCATATCTGTTATATTTATTGGGGTGCACAATTTTCTCTGATAAGACCGGGGCGTGTGTCAGTTCGAGCTACCTAGATTTATTTAGAGATGAGGGGGCAATTGGGTATTATGCTTGGGGAGCCGGAGCGTTAGCTTATCTGTACCGGCAACTAGAAAAATGATCTAGGTGGAACTGCCAGATTTCCGGGTACTTAACCTTGTTGGAGGCATGGGTTTATGAGAGGTTCCCTGCGTTTAGGAACGGTTTCAACAACTCCTATCTACCCAATTTACCGCTCACATTGAAGTGGCTACCACTGCGGAGCGACAGTTGCCTCCGTGCAAGTAAAGAGGCAACATATTGACATTATCAAGGACACGGAAGTAAGTATTATTTATGTAGTAATAATTCTCACATGTATTTTTATTTTCTTAAATAAAACTATATTAATATTTTTTATGTTTTTATTTGTAGGTGATTTGGATGCTGTATGAAGGTATCCATTCTCAATATCCGTTTCCTAGAGCCGTTCTATATCAAGGTGTCATAGTTGCCGGTAATGTCGGGGAACCACATCTTCCTGATCGGGTCTTGAGACAGTTTGGGTTTGTGCAAACAATACCAAACCCTCCACTTGGACTAGGGATGTCGAAAGGAGACAAGAAGTCTTTGATGGGGTGGATCATGTTTGCCCAATCATTCTCGTCCTGGAAGTCGCATTGCGTCGATAAACGCTCGCTCCAGAAATATAGAGTGCCTCAAGAGACTGCAGATGATTATCTGCAATGGTACTCTACATATTCCCACCCTATTGTGCACCCCATAATTGAGCGGGCTCACGCTGTCAGGATGACAACTGAAGTTGATGCCCCTAATCTGTGGGATATGATTATGAATGTCCGGAACGTGATGATTCCTATTGCTAAGAGATGGACAGATGGAGATCACTCGATTAGTGCATAGGAGGCTATGGAAGTCATCTTTAGAGCACTGGCAGCAACTCAAATCCCAGCACGGCCATCAACTTCTCAGGGTCATAGAAGAAGACAATAGATTTGTATTTTTTTGGTCTTTGTAATATGTATCTAAAACAATCTATGAACAATTATTTTTGGTTTTGTATTTGGTGTTTGGAATGCTTGTACAACTCTCAAGTTTTATATTATGTCATTAAAAAACCTTTCAAAGTTGAACAATTTATCATGAAATATTATGTGTATTTTTATTGTTATATTCAAAAACAATGTTATGTATCCCAATAATAGCCTTAAATATTAAAAAACAATGTTATGTACACCTATTAAGTGTATTTTTTTTTTTTTGGAAACGTTCATGAAAAAACATTTTTATGTACCAAAATCATAGCCTAATATTTTTTAAAATTTTTTTGCCCATGTAACAAAAGTTCGGCCAGTACTGGCGGAACCATTCAAGAAGTTCGGTCAGTACTGACCGAAAACCCCATTTCTGTTCGGCCACTACTGGCCGAAAGTACTAATAAGCGTTTTTTTTTTTTTTTGAAACGTTCATGAAACAATAATGTTATGTAGCCAAATAAGATGCCAAAGTATTTGGGTTTTTTTTTTGCCCTAGTTACAAAGGTTCGGCCAGTACTGACCAAACCTTTTTAAGTTTTTCGGCAAGTACTGACCGAAATATTTGATATAAATCAGCCACAACCTGCCGAACCATTCAAAAATTTATTTGTGCTTTATGTCGTATTCTGCCATTCAAACTAGGCGATATCCCGAGTAGGCATCCAGAAAGCTCAAGGTACGGTGTCCTGAGATTGAGTCAACAAGGCGGTCGATTCTGGGGAGGGGTAGCAATCATTGGGACAAGCTTTATTGAGGTCGGTGAAATCAATGCACATTCTCAATTTGTTATTCGCCTTCTTAACCAAGACCACGTTCGCCAGCCACGTATGATATCAGACTTCCCGTATAATTCCAGCTCGTAGGAGCTTGTCTATTTCTTCCTTTATGACTGCGTCTTTCTCGATCCCCAATGTTCTTTGTTTTTGTTGCATGAACCTTGAGTTGGGGTCGATTTTCAGCTCGTGGACAACCACGTCTTCCTTTACTCCTCTCATGTCTTCCACTTGTCAGGCAAACACATCTGTGAATGTGTGCCCAAAATTTTGTTGTTGGATTCACGCGAGTTTGAAGACATCCGAGTTATTTGAAAAACGGAGTCGCCACGCCATTTTGATTACCTCAAAACTTTGAAAAAAAGGTTTTATGGGTTCGGAGGTTAAGTTACCCCTTGGGAAGAACGTTTGGCGTTCACCCAAAGTGCCTTGCCGGAGCAAGTCTCCCGAGATTTCATTAATCGTGTTTGCTTGCGTGCTTTCTTTGTGTGCATGTGTTTGAGAGTAAAAGGGGGAAATGTCCCAAGTTATCTTCCGGACGTACAAACCATTTGTTGGTTGTCGCTCGGGATTCCTTGGAATTTATGTATTTGGGATTATGATCCCGTCCTCATCTTGTGACTTGTGATCATCGCATTTTAACCTCGGGACCCTCGGGACTTGCGTGATCGAGAGAATGACTCTCTTTTGGTCAAAGAGGAGGTTCTTTAGGAAGGAATGTCCTTAGCCCATCGATCCTACGCTTTAAGACGGTCGAGCTCGTATAGAGGCTTCATACTCATTCTTAAGCGATAATCGGAGATATAGGGTTCAAGGTTATCCTTTTCCTAAAGAAATCATGAACCTTTAATGGAAGGAACGATGCAAAGATGAGAACTTTTACACCGGTCCGTTCCAAGGTTGGGGGAAAGGGGGAATGCATGTAAAAATGATACTTTAGTGAAAAGATGGCATTTTTGGAGTGTAAAGAATGTCTTTTGGTTGCAAGGGATGTCTTTTTGTGCAAAGAAAAGATTTTTATGTAAAGAATGTATTTTTATGTATGGAAATGAGATTTAATAAAAAGATGACACATTATGTACATAGATGTTATCTAAATTGCAGATAGACATCAGATTATAGCATTATGGGGATTAACATCAGATTACAAATTTGAAAAGATAAGGAGTACGCAACCGGCTATGTATGTCGCGCGACATAGCCGCCATGTCGCGTGACATAATAAGCCATTTTGCGAAGCCTAAACAACCGAGATTTGCGAGAGGTAACAAGGCACCAAAATGGTCAAGTTACTTCACAAACAAATCTCAGAGAGCATGTTTATTGATAATGAACACTTCAAGAGGGTGTGGATATGAGGGATCCACACTCATCTTGAGTGTTCATGCAAAACCAAGTCAAAACGGAGATTTTATATGAAATGTAATGAAATAAAATGTGGATCTGGGTAATATGAAGCTAAAGCATGCAACTTTAATCAGAATACTACATTATTAATGCATGTAACACATAGATTTCATATTCAAAGGAAAATAGAGAGTGGAAAAGGGGTAGAAACTCGTTACCCTTGAAGATCCACAACTCCTATATCAAGTTAGATATAGGAGCCTTCTAGCGTCCTCCTCCGGAGTTGGTGTCCAGCCTTGGATCCTTGAGAACCTCGAGTTCTTGATGTATAGGAAGTGTGTGTGTGTGTGTGGGAAGTGTGTGTGTGATTAGTTTGGGAGGATTGAGGTGATTTGGGGGGTATGTGAGGAGAGAGGAGGCTTCTGGAGCGTATTCCTATAGAGGGGGACTGAGGGGTGGAGGAGGTGTCCAAAATGAGAGGTGAAGGCCTCTATTTATAGGCTGTCTGCATGGGCTTGTTATGTCGCACGACATAACAAGCCATGACTGTATTCCTTCTAGAAACATGCAAGGTGGCATGGTTCTAGAACTTTTCCTGGCTGATTATGTCGCGCGACATAAGTAGCCACTTCTGGATTCTTCTAGAAACATGCAAGGTGGCATGGTTCTAGAACTCTTCCTGGCTGGTTATGTCGCACGACATAAGTAGCCAAATATGGATTTTTCTAGAAACATGCAAGGTGGCAGTCTTCTAGAAGGGTTTTGGGATTAAGAAAAACGTGTTTCTTAATCACCAAGCATTTCCTTCAGCCCTTAAAAGGCTTGGAACAGTTCCTAATTGCTCGAACTTTAGGAAAATCCGGGAATTACCGGAAAAATTACCGGAATTGCCGGAAAATTAACCTAAGGCATGAGCCAGATTTGGGTACTTACGAAGCCCCTCGGCAACGTCACTTGCGGGCGAGTGGGGTTGTCGATAGAAAAGGATCCAATCTGGCGAATGCCGAGATGGATTGGGTGACCAAGGTGGTCGAGTGGCTGGACCTTTTATGAAAGGCTACCTACGTATCCCGGAGGAATCAAGCCATAATCGTAGTTCGAGCATCACTAGATAGGTTAAGAACGATGTCGAGGATCCTTGAAATTTTGACAATTAATGGAGGATGTCACCTAATTTGACAATTACTGGAGGATGTCACCTAATTTTGACAATTACTGGAGGCTGTCACCTAATTTTGACAATTACTGGAGGCTGTCACCTAATTTTGACAATTACTGGAGGCTGTCACCTAATTTGACAATGACAAATTTTGACGGAGGCTGTCACCTAATTTTGACAATTACTGGAGGCTGTCACCTAATTTGACAATTACTGGAGGCTGTCACCTAATTTTGACAATTACTGGAGGCTGTCACCTAAAAATTATTTCCTTTTAACAGAAGCTAAAGCTTACGGCGCTATTTCTTTTATGACGGAGATAGAGGGAGCTAAAGCTAGATGACGTTATTTCTTTATGACGGAAATAACGGAGACTAAAACTAGAAGACGTTATTTCAGAGATTAAAGAAATAAAAAGATCTTGATGATTTTTTGTAAAGAAAGTCGGATGTATCCTGATAATTTTTGTAAAAGAAGTGAATTAAAAATGCCAAAGGCAAATAAAATGAGCCACGAGGGGGTAAACTTGTAAAATAAGCTACAGGGCATTACGTCACTATCGGGGAGATAGGGGTAACAGAAGTTTGTAAAAACTTGAGCGTACTCCTCAATCTCTTTCGAATGGGTATCTAGAGTTGGGAAAAACTTGAGCATACTTCTCAATCTCTTTCGAATCAGAGATATGGGTAGCTAAAGTTTGGAAAACTTGAGCATACTTCTCAATCTCTTTCGAATCAGAGATATGGGTAGCTAAAGTTGGGAAAAACTTGAGCATACTTCTCAATCTCTTTCGAATCAGAGATATGGGTAGCTAAAGTTTGGAAAACTTGACAATTAGGAAACTGTCGCCTAGCGTTATCTTGTTATAACGAAAGTAACGAAGGCGCTTTTGGGAGAAAATGTTATCATTAGCAATTGGCACGTTACTTGAGCCTAGGGGTGATTTTTTTTCTTTTTCTTGGAAACATGGTAGGGACTGGGTCTGGATGTACATATGGAATGTATTTGGGAATTGTTTAAGACGGGTTTCAAACAGGTGGGGTCATATCCCTCGGGTGCGGGTGAGCTAGCTTTGTTGTTCTTGAGATTTTGTCAACGTGGACGAGAATTCCTTCTTGGGCCGAGGCGGGTTTAAACCTCGGGTCTTGACTAAGGTCCTTTTCTTAAACTACGGCGCTTGAAGGCGATGCGACGAGGCTTTTACAACCAAAGCGAGATGTTGGAGTGACCAAACCTTTCTTCTAGGGATGAATGTGACTTATCTGAGCCAGGTGCGAGGAAAAACTTTCTGCAAAGCCCCATGTCTTACTAAAGCAAGGAAAGATCCTTTCATTTGGCAAAGCCCCGGTTGAATGAACTGAGTAGGCGAAGTGACTTGGTGAAGCCCCAGTCTGGTGTTCTAACAAAAATCCCAATCGATTGAGTGCTGCGGAAATGATCTGAGGTCGATCTTGGCCAAGGCCGAATCCATCTAGGGACCTAGTGAAGAACTCGATGCGAACCCCAAAAATGGCTAAAGAAGCCCCAAGTTTAAAGGAATGGCTTAGCAAAGTCCCGAGACTTGAAGAGTTTCAAGGCAATCTAATGCGAATTGTAGCGAAGAGGGAAAACCTATCCTTTTTCTTTTTTTTTTTTTTTTTTTTTTAGTCAACTTGAGTCAACCTTAAGGAGATGTGAAAGAAAAGATTTTAGAAATGTATACATGCAGGGGCATATTTTTTCGAAAAGTGGGAATAATCCCGATTTTGTATTATTTTGATGGCCTTATTCGATGTAGGCACAAAACTCGCTTTGGGTTTGACTCTTTTGAGAGAGTATAAGCGTAGAAAGGTTGGTAAAAGTGTATGGAAGCCCTGCCGACGGAAAATCGGTGTTTAGCGCTATCTTTCCTAAGATGTAGAAAAGGAAGACTTGTCAAGACATCGAAAACTTGTTTTATTTACAATGATCACAAGATTGCTTAAAACCCTTTATTAATGTTCGGGTTATTCAACCACTAATCTCGATATGAACAAACATTCTTATTAATCATGAGGAGAAAGTCAACCAATGTCGCGGATCAAGGTTGGCTGGGTGTGAAAGAAAGGTTTGTGTATAGGGAGGGTCATTGATGAGGCGGGTTTTACGGGATTTGCTTGTGTCCATGGGAGAGGTCATTTGATGAGACCAGGTTTTCGGTAATTTGGATATGCTTATGACCGGACCATTTCTGGTTGCCTACGTTCCCCTCATTGTGAGGAGCTCAGGTCGCCGTAGTTCGGCCTTGGCCGGACTGTGTTTGGGCTTTGGGATTTGTGGTTCCTTTAGTGAAAAGGCTCGGATGAAAAGATTGGATGGTGAGGCTTGGGCCTCGGGATGATTCCTTGACCAAGTCATTCTTGGACGGCTGCTTCTGATTGCTTCCTCTTTCATTGGGGAAGAAAGGATTTGCACGTGCCTACGAAAGTATGGCTTTGCTTTGACCGTCCCGTTGTTATCGACAACTTTCATTTTACGAGCTTTGGTCTTGCACATCCGTCAAGCTTTTGATTAGTAGCTGGGTCCTTGGCCTCATTTTTCTTTTATTTTTTATGTGCAACCATTTGTTTTTGCCTAGACCGCCCTTTTTTTTTTTTTTTTTTTTTTTGGATTTTCACCTAGCCGGGCATTACTCTTTTTGCACCAAGATTTCTTCTTTTTTTTTTTTATATATGTGCAACCATTTGTTTTTGCCTAGGGTTGCCCTTTTCGGGATTTTCGGTCTAGCCGGGTATTACTCTTTTGCACTACACACATTTTTTTTTTTTTTTTTTCTAGAGCACCCGAGGACCAAGGCGAGCCCTGGCAGAACATTCTTGATACCCTTGAAGTCTAAGCCCGAGCCCTAGGTTGTTGTTGACACGGGGTCAATCTTTCGAAGGCGAGTGGCCTTTTTGTCGTTCCTTGATGTTGTCGCCGTCGTCGACTTGGTCAAGATGAAGGTGGACATGGTTTGGGAAAGTGTATGGCTTTGATGAAGGCCTTTTGTGGGGTAAGGAAAGTGTATGGCTTGATGGCATTAGTTGACTTTCTCACACCGATTAATCAGAACGTTAATTATTTCGAGAGATTGTTCGTTGAGCAATGCAAGTGATCATATAAAATAAAACCATTTCATTAAATGTAATGTAGGTGTGCAAATAATGTCTTAAGTCTAGCAAGAAAAGAAGAAGACTCTTTTATAGAAAATTGAAGATTAAATACAATGTCCGTAGAGGACTTGATTGAAAGAAAAGTACTAGAACCTACGAAAGTTGGCGAGAGACTATTTTCTTTTTCCTTCTTTTTTTTTTTTTTTTTTTTTTTTTTTTATACTTAAGGATAGGTAGACCCTAGTCTAGCTACTCTTCGCGGGTTGGACTACATTTCTACCCTTCGGCATTGGAAGTAAATTCTTGATGCTCTTTGATCCGAACTTTGGTCATTGACTTGGTCACCATTACGAGCAGTACGTCGGTTTTGGTCCATTGGGCCGCTCAAGCTTACTGCTTCGATTAACCCTTGGACCGCTCTCTTCAAGGCTATACGGTTGTCGGTTGTGTGGCCATAATGACTATGGAAGGTGCAATGCTCATTCATGTCGAGGAGTGCATTTGAGCTCTTTGGATGGTAGTCTCTAAGGGGCTCCGGGAGGCCTAGCTTTACTAAAGCCTTGAAGATTAAGCCCATGGGTATCCCAAAATCATCAAAATGTTCTCGTTGTCTCGGAGGACCACTATTTATTGGTACCTTCTTGATGTCGTCCATTGTACACAATGCCTTCTTTCCTTTACCGAGATGTTGCGGCCGTGTTGGAAGGGTAAGGTCTATAGCGGCGAGACATTTTTCAAGCCGAAGTGCTTCCGTGCACGAACCCTTTTTATGTAATCATCAATGTAAGCGTCAAGATTCGACTCCTTTGTGTCGGATGCACGAGATTGGTAGGGTGAGATGGCTTGAGTCGAGCGATTGTCGATACTTTCATTGCTAGGCTTTTCTGTATTTTCTTAATTGGCTCTACCAATGTTCCTTTGAACGAGTCAATAGGAGCATTAAGACCACACAACCCCGCCACAAGATTGGCATCGGCAAATGAAACCACGGTAGGAAGTACCTGGTGGGAGAGATGACAGTCGAGCATTCAAAGCGTGACCGTGGCCGTAACCTTCCTTGTAAGTCAAACTTGAAGCATAGGAATACGAACCAAAGGATCGGGAGTGGTGAGACTCATAAGGGGCCTCATAGGGTCGGACAGTGTCGAAGACGGGGATATATGGCTCGTAATAGTTGAATACCGGGAGTGCGGCGCCGATCCAAATGACTGCCGAAGACATGAGGTTCGAGGCACCATAAAAGTAGGGTGAACGTGTCTTGACCACAGCGAGGGACGTGATTTGGAAGAACAATGTGTATGCGTACTTGGTGAGCGAAGCAACTTGCGTAGCAGTGAGTGCGAGAGTGGATGAGGAGCATTTGACCTTGTCGACTTCTAGCTGGAGGAGAGGGGTAGAGCTTGGAGCACGAGGAGCGGCGATCCAAATTGGTTTGCGGGGTCATGTCAGCTGTCGGGCTTGGGAAGGCGCAACCCCGACCCATTCCAAGATGATGACCTAAACTTTGGGGCTGTGAAGCGGTAAAGCTGACCCATTCAAGATGATGACCTGAACATTGGCTGAGAAATCGGGGTAGGCTGTAGCATTGCTCTCTGTTGGTGGTGAACAAAGTGGGTCTTATGAGGAGGTGAGGGCATCGGGACCACGATGGCTTGGGACATTAGAAAGGACTGCAAAGGGGTAGTCCTTGGCAAGGGATCATATGTGGATGGAGGAGGGCATTGGTTATAGGATAGAGGAGAGTGAAATTGCATCGGAGTTTCATCTTCTACCAGGGAATCATTGGCTTCGACCACTATCTCGAACTCTATGGCTACGGAGCGCATCAATGATCATGGCTTCTTTGTTCCTCATGGACCTTATGACTCTTTTCCAGGGCTAAGGCTAGCTCTTCTTCCCTAGTCATCGATTACCCAGGCAGCTGCTTTGTTTTCTGTCAAATCGGCCATTCGACTCTACGAGCCCGACAAAGCGAGGATTACGCGAGCGTACGAGAATTTTGCGCTAACAAGTTGCTGACCCGGTATTCTCGTCCACTTCTTTCTCGCTGCGGGAAAGGGATAGGCAAGGTTTAGACTAGGGGTAGGCAAGATTTAGACTCGGGGTAAGCAAGGTTTAGAGATGGGTGAGGTTTAGACTCGGGGGCAAGTGTTTAGGCTGAAGGCTCAAGTAACATGCACTTATCGCTTAACTCATTTTCTCCTAATCCTAATTGATTGGAAAAGATTGGACCTTGAAAGGCCAAGATCGAAAATCGGAGATCGGACCGAAAAGGTCTCGATTAGGGATTTGACCATGAAAGGTCGGGATAGGAAAATAGGAAATCGGACCGAGGAGGTCTCGATTAGGGATTTGACCATGAAAGGTCGGGATAGGAAATCGGACCGAGGAGGTCTCGATTAGGGGTTTGACCATGAAAGGTCGGGATAGGAAATCGGACCGAGGAGGTCTCGATTAGGGATTTCAGAGACAGGACCATGCAATTATGATTACATTAATTGTTCAAGTTTACTTAAAACAATGTCTTTTATTTATTTCTATTTGGTTGGAAAAGGGGGTTTGCCCTTCTTTTTCGCAACTACTCTAGATCCTGGATCAGTGGGTTCCGTCACTACGTCTATAAGCCCCTCGTATTCCACCTGTATTTCGACCTCCCAGGGTGGACAGCCCCGGGCGAGGGTCCTATAGGGCACGCAGATCCCACCGACCGAGAGTAAAGAACGCTCCTAATGGGTCTAGCGGGTCATAGGACCTTTCAACGCACGAGCGATGCGGATTATGGTCAAGGCAATACCGAGAAAGTCTCGTCTCTCTGCCTTAACAGAGTTTTGGCAGAGTTTCGCTTGAGCGAAATGACGTTTTGACTTTCGGTAATGTCCGAGAAAATAATAGGCATGGGTCGGGCGGCGAAAGCCGGATGACACAGTGTCACATTGAACTTCGTTGCATACGCAGTGCGTGAGTCGAAATCGAAGTCAATGCCGGTCAAGATCTTGCCAATTTTTTTCTTTGTCGGAATTTTGGCAGAGCTTCGCTTGAGCGAAAGATCTTTTGATTTTTGGCAAAGACTCGGTCTTGACTCTTACGCATTCCGTGTAGGTCAAGGTCAATAGTCAATGTCGGAGTCAAGATCCTACCAATTTTTCCTTGTCGGAATTTTGGCAGAGTTCCGCTTGAGCGAAAATCTTGGCTTCCGTTATAAACTAAGGCTTGACCTTTACAAGGGTATGCAACTGGGCTATATGACACGGACTAGACCAAAAACCAACCAAAAGTCACGGTTTTTGAAACGTGTGACACGGGTGTGCATTGGTCGACACCTGGCCATGGGGAGGTTGGGATGATTCCGTGCGCGCCGGGAGCATCGTAAGGCCGTCCGTGTGATCGCACTTGGAACCACCCTCGGGTTTGAAGGACGTGCGTGCAAAAGTGTACGGGATATATCGTGCGCGTAGTGTGCGGTCTCCTAAAAATGTTCCTTTTTGAGTTAAAACAGAGATTTTCATAAATGTGTTTTAAAGGAATGATTTTCGGGACGGGGAAAATGCAACACGTAAGCACGTAAATTTTAAGGAGCCCCGATCGGTCATGGAGTGAATAGCCTCAAGCTGCTAGGCTGCCCAGTTAACCATGATTTTTCCTGGTGGAATTGCCACTGAGGTCGCCCGGTCAGAATCCAATGAGGATTGAGCCGTACGACTGCATGGATCAATTTTCCAGGTTCCACTCCTTTTGCTATTTTTCGGGTTGTTTCCCGTTCAAAGTATGCACAAATTCCAAGATGCAAATGATGCAATGCATGGTAAAGAAAGCAAGCGCGATTAATGAAATCGGCGATGGAAGTCTAACCCGCTCAAAGGGAAAAGCTTTCTTTTATATTTTTTTCAAAATTATTTTTCGAAAAGGGATACTGGTACGTGGGATTGTTAAACCACCTTGTTATCCCAAGCCCCGGGTTAGGGAGCGATACAGGAAGGGTAAGTGGGGTCCACCTATATACCAAGTATCGACTTTTGTTTTGAAAATAAAGCTTTTCTCCTTTGGGTATCCCCAGCGGAGTCGCCAAACTGTGAATGTGTGCCCAAAATTTTGTTGTTGGATTCACGCGAGTTTGAAGACATCCGAGTTATTTGAAAAACGGAGTCGCCACGCCATTTTGATTACCTCAAAACTTTGAAAAAAAGGTTTTATGGGTTCGGAGGTTAAGTTACCCCTTGGGAAGAACGTTTGGCGTTCACCCAAAGTGCCTTGCCGGAGCAAGTCTCTCGAGATTTCATTAATCGTGTTTGCTTGCGTGCTTTCTTTGTGTGCATGTGTTTGAGAGTAAAAGGGGGAAATGTCCCAAGTTATCTTCCGGACGTACAAACCATTTGTTGGTTGTCGCTCGGGATTCCTTGGAATTTATGTATTTGGGATTATGATCCCGTCCTCATCTTGTGACTTGTGATCATCGCATTTTAACCTCGGGACCCTCGGGACTTGCGTGATCGAGAGAATGACTCTCTTTTGGTCAAAGAGGAGGTTCTTTAGGAAGGAATGTCCTTAGCCCATCGATCCTACGCTTTAAGACGGTCGAGCTCGTATAGAGGCTTCATACTCATTCTTAAGCGATAATCGGAGATATAGGGTTCAAGGTTATCCTTTTCCTAAAGAAATCATGAACCTTTAATGGAAGGAACGATGCAAAGATGAGAACTTTTACACCGGTCCGTTCCAAGGTTGGGGGAAAGGGGGAATGCATGTAAAAATGATACTTTAGTGAAAAGATGGCATTTTTGGAGTGTAAAGAATGTCTTTTGGTTGCAAGGGATGTCTTTTTGTGCAAAGAAAAGATTTTTATGTAAAGAATGTATTTTTATGTATGGAAATGAGATTTAATAAAAAGATGACACATTATGTACATAGATGTTATCTAAATTGCAGATAGACATCAGATTATAGCATTATGGGGATTAACATCAGATTACAGCTGAAAAAGATAAGGAGTCTGCAAACTGGCTATGTATGTCGCGCGACATAGGCTGCCTATGTCGCGTGACATAATAAGCCATTTTGCAGAAGCCTAAACAACTGAGATTTGCAGAGGTAACAAGGCACCAAAATGGTCAAGTTACTTCACAAACAAATCTCAGAGAGCATGTTTATTGATAATGAACACTTCAAGAGGGTGTGGATATGAGGGATCCACACTCATCTTGAGTGTTCATGCAAAACCAAGTCAAAACGGAGATTTTATATGAAATGTAATGAAATAAAATGTGGATCTGGGTAATATGAAGCTAAAGCATGCAACTTTAATCAGAATACTACATTATTAATGCATGTAACACATAGATTTCATATTCAAAGGAAAATAGAGAGTGGAAAAGGGGTAGAAACTCGTTACCCTTGAAGATCCACAACTCCTATATCAAGTTAGATATAGGAGCCTTCTAGCGTCCTCCTCCGGAGTTGGTGTCCAGCCTTGGATCCTTGAGAACCTCGAGTTCTTGATGTATAGGAAGTGTGTGTGTGTGTGGGAAGTGTGTGTGTGATTAGTTTGGGAGGATTGAGGTGATTTGGGGGGTATGTGAGGAGAGAGGAGGCTTCTGGAGCGTATTCCCTATAGAGGGGGACTGAGGGGTGGAGGAGGTGTCCAAAATGAGAGGTGAAGGCCTCTATTTATAGAGTACACTGCATGGGCTTGTTATGTCGCACGACATAACAAGCCATATCGTATTCCTTCTAGAAACATGCAAGGTGGCATGGTTCTAGAACTTTCTGGGCGATTATGTTGCGCGACATAAGTAGCCACTTCTGGATTCTTCTAGAAACATGCAAGGTGGCATGGTTCTAGAACTCTTCCTGGCTGGTTATGTCGCACGACATAAGTAGCCAAATATGGATTTTTCTAGAAACATGCAAGGTGGCAGTCTTCTAGAAGGGTTTTGGGATTAAGAAAAACGTGTTTCTTAATCACCAAGCATTTCCTTCAGCCCTTAAAAGGCTCGGAACAGTTCCGGAATTGCTCCGGAACTTTAGGAAAATCCGGGGAATTACCGGAAAAATTACCGGAATTGCCGGGAAAATTAACCGGAAGGCATGAGCCAGATTTGGGTACTTACAACATCTAGGCTATCTTTCAAAAGGTTAATCAATTTCCTTCGTTCCTCTACGGATAGTTGGGAGTAGATCTTGATTTTCTGCTCGGGGAAGGCTTCGTTAATTATAATCTCGTCTAGCTCATCAACGGCTTCCAGCTCGGGTCCATCCAGTACCTGTAAAGTCTCAACTTCGATTTCTTCTTGTTTCCTCTTGTTCGTCTTCTCCTGCTCGATCATATCTTCTCCGTAGGTCGTAATTGTGTTGATTTTGGAGCCGTGCCATGTTTTGAACGACATGGAAATGGTGATGTTCGCATATGGTGTTTCGATGTCTAGTTTCCTCTTCGTCTTCATTTGTTTCATGACATATTCTAATAACTTCTTTGCTCGGCCTCTGACGCATCCGATCTCGGTGGGTGTATGAAACTTCACTCGCTGATGTGCGAGAGAGGCAACCATGCTGAACTTGACCTAACTTGGAATCCCCAAGATGGCCTAGTAATCGCTATTCACATTTATGACCATAAAGTTCACCTTATGCTCCGCTCGGTAAGGGTCTTTGCCGAGCTCAACTATCATCTCTATCGTTTCTCTCACTGTCACATTGTGGTTTGTGAATCCCTCCAGCTTCCCTGCATAAGGGGTAAGCACAGTGTCTGGTATGTCCATTTCTTTGAATTTTTTGTAGTAGAGGATGTCCGTGCATGCTCCGGTATCAATGAGGATCCTCCTCGCCTTACAGTTATCGATCCTTACCTTTATGACTAAGGGTTGCTCGCGAGCAACTTTGCTGGAGGCGAGCTCGTTTGTAGAGAAAGATATTGTTTCTTCGCTTTCAACATTACATGCTGGTACGGTGGGCATGTTCATGAGGCAAAAAATTTGGCTCTTCAATGATCTTATTGACAGGATTTCATCTTGAATTACGTTTAAGTCTTTCCTCGTAACTCGCTCTAGTCTCCTCTTCGGATCGGGGTCGTGATCCTCATCTTTGTCCCTCTTCCTATTATCTTGTTCAATGAAACGTTTGAGCTCCCCTTGATCTAAATTCTGCTGGATGACTTTCTTTAGTGCCCAATAATTCTCTGTCGAATGACCATAATCCTTATGGTATGCACAATATCTCCATGTTCGTTCCCTAGACTCCACTGTCTCACGAGGAAGCAGCCGTGGAGCTGCAAGATTCACCAAGTTCATGATTTCCCTCGGCTTAATGGGGTAAGCTCGTCATCGTATATCATGTTCCTTCGTGACGCTCGTTCTTCCCTTATATACTCTCTTCGTCCTCTTGTGGGAGCTTCACGAACTTGATCTCGAAATTCCGTTCCTCGAACTCAATTTTTACCTGGTCGTGAGATATTGCCCTCTCTTCTCCGCTCATCATCTCTACGGGGATCTCTTCCCATCCTGTCTTTTTTCTCAGCCAGCTCGGCTGTGGCTACCCTGAACACCCGTTCGTATAGGTCTCCTTTTGTTCCCATGGGGCGAAGGTTGAACTCGTACCGTAGTTGTGACTACCTCATCCCCGCATGAAAACATACTACAATCATCTCATCGGCGATTCCTTCTATCTGGTCGACTACCTTCCTAAACCTTGTATAGAAGTCCATTAGTGACTCGTTTTCCCCTTGTTTAATGACCGTCAGTGGTAGGTTGTTTTTTGTGTGCGCCCGTTGTGGAGAAGTTTTCAACAAATTTCTCTTGTAGTTTGTCCCAAATGTCTACGCTCTCTTCCTCCAACAAGCGAAACCACCCTTGGGCTGGTCCATTCAAAGTACTAACAAAGGCCTTGCAGATCATATGCTCGGTATCAGTGACCAACGCCATTGTTGCTTCAAAATTATGTATGTGTTTTGTGCCCTCGTATACTTCTCCAAATCTAGGGGCTTGAAATTGGGCTGGGGAGGCTGGTCCTTAATACGTGCGAAGGGCGCCATGAGGTTGCCCCTCTTAATCGTTTTCATCTTGCCGGCCTCCGTTTATAACATCCTCTTTTGGAGTTCGGCTGTGGCGGGGTCAGCTATCAGGTGAACGCTCTCTCCTGCGTGAGTGTTGGGCCTTCCTCCCATTAGGGGGAGGTGGTGGGTTGCCCAGCCCGTTCCGTGGGCCTCCTGGTGAGGGGGGCTGAGCCTGTCCCCTCTGCTTAGCTCACTTCATCGCCTCCTCATCCCATCTCTTTGGTGGCACTGTCTTGTGAGGAGATGTCTTGCGAGTAATCTCCATATTCAAGTGGTTGGTCGTTAGGGACTTGCTCCTGCTGTCCGACTGGGCGATTGGCCACCGCATTACCTCCTAAAGGGTTTTGCGGTGGCTGCTGCTGCTGGAGGGCAGCAATTCGCTGACGAGGTGCTTAAATATGCAAAAGGAGGTCCATCTCTTGGGTATCTTGCTCCACGATGCTTAGGGGGTGGGGAGCGACGGCGTGGCCGTTTTCTGCAAGGACTTCTCTTCGTGCTTCATTAGTTCCTTGGCCGCTACGTCGTGCGTTCGTGTTTGGGGCTGCCCTTGGGGTGCATTGGTATTGCCTCCTTGACCTAGGGCGGCCGCTTGGGCCTTAGTCAGAACTCCAGCGCCCTTAGTTGGGCCAAGGGTGGCAAATTAGGGTTATGGGGCTGCCCATTAGGTGTTCTGTAAGGGTGATTATCGCCTGCAACGGTGAATACCCCAGGGATGGTTGTTCCCTTGAGCGTTGCCGGCCGAACATGTTAGAGAAACCATGATTCTCGCCGGAAATTGGGAAATTGTAGCCAGAATTCCAAGATTAGAGGTTTAAATTGAAGCAAATTGGTCGATTTCCAGCAATGTAACCAAACTGATCGAGCCAAATTGGGTCAATACAGTCGAAATCAACGGATCGGATCTCTGGATTTGCCTCAAATAAGCCCGAAAAAGAACAAACAATAAAACTAAGTCGGGGCTTTACTAACGAAGCCACTCCGGCGTGAGATTAGTATTGATTGAGAGAGAATAAGAAAAGAATAGGGGAAATAGAATAGAGAATAGACCTGATTTTGGAGATTTCCTCTCTTATTTATAGATGATATGTGAAGTAATCCTCAATAATAAGGATCTGAATTGGAGTTGGATTAGGAAAGTGTATTTAACCACTGTTAGAATCCTTCATAAGCTAGAATCCTTGAGGGAGTGGGATTGTCCGAGCATGGCCCTGCTGGGCTTGAACCGAGGAGCAAGGTATGAATTGTGTTAAGTAATCTCTCTGTGAACCGTGCTCACGCTCAGTTAACACCGAGCTCACCCTTGTGCCATCCTTGATCCAAGGGATCTGGGTCTGAGCTCGGGCTTGTGAACGGCCATCCGAGCTAGTGCTCGGGGGTCAAGGCCTACACGCGAACCTATCCAATAAGGTAATTGGGTCTCCGTATAACGAAGAGCCGAGTGGACCTCCATGAGTTATGACCCGAGCAAGTACTTGGATGATTCCTTTCATATCTATAGTATAAATGAGGGAATGGGTGAACAATTGAATGAATAGTTTCAATTGTCGAAATTTTCATTTTGCCCTCACTATTTTATCACTTTTCCATTTTGCCCTTAAAAAAAAAATTTAAATTAAAAAAAAAAAATAAAAAAAATAACGTGTCCTCGAACACGGGCTTAATTAAAAAAAATAGAAAAAAAAAATGTATCCTCAAACACGAGCTTATTCTAGTATATACTCCCTCCGTCCCGTCCGACTTAGGACGTTTTGCCATTTTGGGCGTCCCATCCGACTTAGGACGGCCCAAAATGGAAAGTTTATATTACTTTTATATTAAATGGGACCCACTTGTCATACTCACAACAATAATCTCATCACTATTTATCCCACTCATTCTCTCTCCTATTTAATTTTTCACACTCACAACACATCCTCCACTCATTCTCTCTCCTAATATTACAATAGTATTCCTTAATCTCCGTGTCGGGAGTGAATGTCCTAAGTCGGACGGGACGGAGGGAGTATATACACAGAGAAAGAGCGCATCACCTCCTGGTAGAATTGTGCCAGACATTCAATATCTGAGGATTCTCTGGAAATGTGACTGAGGGAAGCTTCTTTTGCTATCATTGTCGATATGTAATCTACTACTCCCTCCGTCCCCATAATAGCTTCCCATTTTGCCATTTTGAATGTCCCGTTAATAGCTTTCACTTTTCTTTTTTGGCAAAGGAATCTTTACTATTCCCTCCACTCATTTTCTCTCCTACATTATTTTAATAATCGCAACACCATTATAATTTACTATTCCCTTCACTCATTCTCTCTTCTATTTTCAAATTACATTCACAACATTTTTTCTTTCCATTCATTTTATTAATTTGCATGCAAGACAAAAAATGGACAGCTTTTATTGGGACGGAGGGAGTATTTGATTTGTATCAATGGGTCGATATATAGAAGTCCTGATTCAGAAAGAGTGCTTACCTTACCTTCCTCTTAGGGCAACTCCAATGGTAGGTACCAAAATCAAATTTTGGTACCTTCCAAAGGAGTTAGCATCTCCAATAGGGCAATGTTGAGGTACCAAAAATTGAAAAAGAGTTAGGCAAGGTACCAAATTTGGTACCAAGCCTAACTCTTTCCACCTTC
Organism: Adenophora triphylla var. japonica; assembly: GCA_022495995.1. Lineage (NCBI taxonomy): Eukaryota > Viridiplantae > Streptophyta > Magnoliopsida > Asterales > Campanulaceae > Adenophora > Adenophora triphylla. Next base: position 598,810 of record JAFEMH010000642.1, on the reverse strand, counting down.
AAACTTTCCGCGCGTGAGGGAGCCAGCCAAGCAAAAATTGATTGAAAAAGTCAAGAAACATTTTCTGCCAAGTCCTGTTCATGGTCATTCCTGTTTTTTTTATTTTTTTATTTTTTTTTTGGATGAACATCCCAAGTCCCTGTTCATGGTCATTCCTGTTTTTTTTTTTATTTTTTTTGGATGAACATCCCGTGACTTTTTTGCAATATGTATTAATTTTTTATTTTTTTTTGTTCAATGTCCGTGACTTATTTACTGTTTTTTGTGTTTTTTTTTATATGTTTGTTCACCCGTCACTTTTTTATTTATTTATTTATTATTTTTTTGTGTGTGTTTGTTCACCCGTGACATTTTTATTTATTAAATTTTTTTTTTAGAACAAAGACTTCCTCATCTGCTAGAAAGGTTTTTTATTTATACACTTTTTCCTCCTCCTCCTCCTCCTCCTCCTCCTCCTCCTTCTTCTTCTTCTTCTTCTTCTTCTTCTTCTTCTTCTTCTTCTTCTTCTCAATCAATGGCATCACGTTCAAGAGCTGAGGGTTGGAAAACAAGTGAAGACGAGGATCTTTGTCGAGCTCGTTTAATGTTTGGAAATGATTCTGAAACTGGTATCAATCAAAGAGACTCGACGTTGTGGTCACAAACCCATGCTTACTACGAGGCAAATAGCCCTGTAGGAGGAGTTTTTCGTGATCAAAAAGGTTGTGAAAATCGCTTCAAGAAAATTAGTAAAGAGTGCATGGCGTATGGGGCTGGTTTAAGAGCAGCAGATCTTGCTCACTCAAGTGGTCAAAACTACACAGATACGATAATTTGCTTATATATTTGTTCAATTTATTTATTTTATGCTTTTATTTACTTAAAATGTTTTTTTATTCAGATACTTTTAGCGGAGTCAAATTATTTTAAGGTTGCTAAGAAACCTTTCAAGTTACAACATTGTTGGGCTATTCTAAAAGATGAGCCAAAATATCAAAATCCGCCAACCGGTGAAAGTGCATTTAGTATTGATGGTGAGGATACACCTGGATCTGAAGGCGGAACTAGCTCTGCTAGGCCTGTGGGACAAAAAGCAACAAAAGCTGCAAGGAGAAAGAAAGATTTGCCATCGGAACGTGATAAGCAACTAGAAGAATTAATATCTTGGACAAAAGCCCAAGATATTGAAATGGCAGCAAATAGGGCTAGAGAATTTGCAGCAGCTGAAGCTGCCGAACAACGTGCCGCTGATGATCGTACAATGCAAGTAGATCCAAACATATTCACTCCCATGAAAAAAGCATACTGGGAAAGGAGACAAAAAGTTATAATCGATCGGGAAATGTCTGAATCGTTTTCTACTCCACCACCGGAACGAAGTTCGAGAGCTGCTAGAAATCTCTTTAATGAAGGAAGTAGTATGCAATGGGATGATGACGAATTTACTTCTCTTGATTAGTAATGTTGTAGTTTGTATTTTTATTTCTTGTACTTTTAATTGCTTGTCTGTTTTTCATTTGAGTTGTACCTTCCTTTTTTTGTTTGTAATTTTTTCTTGTATCATGTTTATCTTTTATTTAAGTTTTATGTTTGTTGTTAAATTTTATTTCACGTTTACCTTTGAGATAATAGTAAATACACACAAATAAAAGAAGAAATGTATTCAAAGAAAATACATTACATAAATAGGAAATACAATATTTTTAAAGAAAAACAATTAAAAGAAAGACAATGAACTCAAATTAAAACATAAAGCAATGAAATAAAATACAAACTTTTTAAACCCGCATATTCCATAAATGTTGCACTAGGTCTTTTTTCAGACTTCTTGAAATGACTGGACATTTCAAGTGTTGACACCTCTCCATAAATCCCCCCATATCACGTATTCCATCCCTTTCCACATCGGTTTCCATCGAGGGTCTTTCATAAATTCGTGCCTTTGCTGAACGGGTCGGTACCTCATCTGGATCAAATGATACAAGTTCATCTTCCTCACGTTCATCCTCGACTATCATGTTATGCAATATAACAGAAGCCATCATTATGTAGTACAGATCCACTCTATCCCAACCACGTGCGGGTCCTCGAACAATGGCCCAACGAGCTTGTAAAATACCAAAATCTCTCTCAACGTCCTTTCGATAGGCCTCTTGCATCTTAGCAAAATATTGATGCTCAGGAGTGGCCGGTCTAGATATAGTTTTAACAAAACTAGCCCACTGAGGATATATACCATCAACTAAATAGTAGCCGGTACCATATTGCTTTCCATTCACTTGATAACTAACTTGATGATTTCGGCACATGCATACATCATCAAACAAAGGTGATTTGGCAAGGACATTCAGATCATTCAGAGATCCAGGAAGTCCAAAAAATGCATGCCATATCCAAGTGTCATAAGAAGCCACCGCTTCGAAAATAATGGTTGCCCGTCCTTTATAGCCAGAAAATTGTCCCTCCCATCCTTTTGGACATGCATTCCACCTCCAGTGCATGCAATCAAGGCTGCCCATCATTCCAGGAAACCCTCTTTCTTCAGCTTTAGCTAACAACCGGTGCAAGTCTGCTGGTGTCGGACGACGGAGATATTCTTCTCCATAAACGTTAACAATTGCTCGAGTAAACTTCTTTAGGATTTCAATACCCGTTGATTCAGCTATCCCCCACGTATCATCAAATAGATCCGCAACAGTGCCATATGCAAGTTGTCTAAGGGCACAGGCCACTTTCTGCATCGTGGAAAATCCGGGTCGACCGGTGGCATCACATTTTTGAATGAAATAATCATTGTGGTTGGAAATGTCACACATTATCTTTTCAAAGACATGTTTATGCATTCTGAAACGACGTCGAAATGTATCAGGTGCATACATACACGGATTTGCAAAGTATTGCTCATGTAAAAGTGCATTTGCACTTTCTCTGTGACGACGTATATAATTACGACCGTCCACTGAACCACCCCATTTGGACGATTCTTCCTCCTCTTGAATTGCATGACTAGCAGTGATCAAAGCAATTGTTTTGCCAGAACGGCGACGCCTATCCTCATCATCTTGATCACGCTTCACCAACATTTTCCGTAGGAAGCTCATCAGAAAATCAAATTTTTTGGAATAATTCTTGTGAAGTTGAAAAATGGTAGTGAAGAGTATTGATCTGAGCTACCTAACTTATAGGATGATAAAGTTTGTTGATAAGATTTCTGTTAATGATTTTATCTTATTTGTAATCTACCGAGCCAATGAAAATATGCCACATGTCATTGATAAGATATTTGTTTTTTTTTATTTAATTCAGTTATCATCTTATCAAATGTAATCTATCGAGCCAATGAAAATATGCCACATGTCAATGATAAGATATTTGTTTTTTTTTTATTTAATTCAGTTATCATCTTATCAAATGTAATCTACCAAGCCAATGAAAATATGCCACATGTCAATGATAAGGTATTTGTTTTTTTTTTTTTATTTAATTCAGTTATCAAATGTAATTTAGCTAGCCAATGAAAACATGCCACGGGTGAAAATAGATTATTATTATTATTATTTTAAATGATTAATTATTATATAAAATTATTTATTTTAATTATTAAACATTTTAATTAAATAAAATATTTTAAATGTGAAAGAAATAAAAAATTAATTTTTGATACCTTTCCTTAACTCCACCATTGGAGATAAATATTTGATACCTCATGAATAGTGATCAAAAGGTTCCAAAATTTGATTTTGGTACCTTTCCTTAACTCCTACCATTGGAGTTGCCCTAAGATGCCGCATACTCTTTGTCTTTATTGCATGAGTCTACAGCTGTCCTCTCTACTTGAACAAATATATAAGCAAATTACCGTATCTGTGTAGTTTTGACCACTTGAGTGAGCAAGATCTGCTGCTCTTAAAGCAGCCCCATACGCCATGCACTCTTTACTAATTTTCTTGAAGCGATTTTCACAACCTTTTTGATCACGAAAAACTCCTCCTACAGGGCGATTTGCGTCGTAGTAAGCATGGGTTTGTGACCACAACGTCGAGTCTCTTTGATTGATACCAGTTTCAGAATCATTTCCAAACATTAAACGAGCTCGACAAAGATCCTCGTCTTCACTTGTTTTCCAACCCTCAGCTCTTGAACGTGATGCCATTGATTGAGAAGAAGAAGAAGAAGAAGAAGAAGAAGAAGAAGAAGAAGAAGAAGAAGAAGAAGAAGAAGAAGAAGAAGGAGGAGGAGGAGGAGGAGGAGGAGGAGGAGGAGGAGGAGGAGGAGGAGGAGGAGGAGGAGGAAAACGTGTATAAATAAAAAACCTTTCTAGCAGATGAGGAAGTCTTTGTTCTAAAAAAAAATTAATAAATAAAAATGTCACGGGTGAACAAACACACAAAAAAAAAAAAATAAATAAAAAAGTGACGGGTGAACAAACATATAAAAAAAAAACACAAAAAACAGTAAATAAGTCACGGACATTGAACAAAAAAAAAAAAAAATTAATACATATTGCAAAAAAGTCACGGGATGTTCATCCAAAAAAAATAAAAAAAAAAAAAACAGGAATGACCATGAACAGGACTTGGGATGTTCATCCAAAAAAAAATAAAAAAAACAGGAATGACCATGAACAGGACTTGGCAGAAAATGTTTCTTGACTTTTTCAATCAATTTTTGCTTGGCTGGCTCCCTCACGCGCGAAAAGTTTGAAGGTGGAAAGAGTTAGGCTTGGTACCAAATTTGGTACCTTGCCTAACTCTTTTTCAATTTTTGGTACCTCAACATTGCCCTATTGGAGATGCTAACTCCTTTGGAAGGTACCAAAATTTGATTTTGGTACCTACCATTGGAGTTGCCCTTATGTATCTCCATGTATATGTCTGATCCTTGATGACGGAGGTGCCTCATAGCGGCTAGGTTGTTGAAGAGGACACGAGGTTCATACACCAAATCCATGAGAAAAGTCTACACATAAGCAATGGAAATCTCTATATATATAAAAAGAGAATAGTGTCTTTTGGTATGCTTAATATTCAAAAATAAGATTTTTCCTCCAAAATAGTGATAATTTTAGAAGCTATTGTTGAGAGTATTTTTAATGTTGTCCTAATAAATGTTTGAAAATAAAAGAACTAAAATATCTTGCAAAAGAATTGAGAGTATATTCAATTTAATAAGATTCTTCTTATCAATTCTTTATCCTTATCGTCAATTTTTTTTTTTAATTTTTAACATTAATATGGAGTTTTTCACAAAAAAAAATAATAAAAAATAATAATAAACATGGATACTTTTGGCATTATTATTTAATTTTAAAAAATATACTCCTTCCGTGTCACTACATACTACACACTTTTCTCACATGACATCCCACTACAAAACAAACTACTCCCTACGTCTAATTCGATTTAGGATTTTTCTCTTTCGACACAGGAATTAAAAAATATTACTCCCTCCGTTCCGGAGTAAGAGTCCATGTGACGACCCCAACCCTAGGCACTTATTTTAAATATTAAATTATATGCTTTTAATATTTATGTCATCTTTATATGTTCAATTATATCTTTATATTCTTAAGTTAGGATAAATTGGGTGAAAAGTAAATTTAAATCTCATAAGAATTTATTGGACATTAAATAAAGAAACTAGGGGAAATAATAAAAATGGAAAAAATGTTAATTGGTGTAGGGAATTTTAAATGAGTAGGATGGATTATTTAAATTAAATGGGATAGGAAGCCTTCTTGGTAGATAATTGTAGTAGGGGCCAAAACTCTTACTCCTTCCATGCCTTGCCATGTGTCACTTCTCCCTCAACTCTCTTACTACCCCTCCCTTCTCCCTCCTTCTCCTTCATTCCCTACATTCTTCATCCTAGAGCAAGAAAGAAAACCTCCATTGAAGTCCCCTTGCCAAGCTTTGAAGTCAAGATATTCTTCACCAAAAACCAAGTCTAGGAGCACATTTGAAGATTGATCATCTTGGGGAACTCATCTAACTAGAAAGATTCACATTTCCTTCTAAAATCCAAGTAAGTTGTTATGACTTCTCTTCTCATGAATGCTCATGAATATTTCTTGTGGTTCTTGTTCTTATGTTGGTGATTTCTTGCTTGGGAAACCTATTGGGAGTTGAATGTGTTGAAAATGGAATTTTTGAAGTTAGGGTTCATGGAAGATTTTTTGTAAAAAGGGTTTGAAATGGGTGAAATGGGTAGAAATGAATGATCTAGGATTTCTTGGGTTGAATTTACTTGCTTTATGGGACTTGGAATGATTAAGTGTCATGGGTGTTCTTGAGCTTAAGTTTAGTAAGAAGGAATTGGAAACTTAGGTTACCATTGTTGAAAAGCGATGCGGGCGGGAGCGTGGGCGGTCGCCCGGGTGATGTAGGCGGTCGCCCGTGTTGGCGATAAGTTAGTGTGCTTGAAAACTCACTTGGGCGGTCGCCCAAGTGGTGAGGGCGGTCGCCCATCCCCTTATGAGCGGTCGCCCATGTGTGAGTGTGCGGTCGCCCGTGTGGCGAAACTCCCTTCCCTTTTCCAATCCACTTGGGCGGTCGCCAAGTGGTATGGGCGGTCGCCCAGGCCACGAACCCATATTTCTTGATTTGAATTAGGACCGTTTAACAAGTTATTGGTCACTCATAATTGGACACTCCCACTTAGTATTTGAACTTGAACCTCCATTTAGGTCTTGTATCCTTGAATATGGAATTGGTAGGTTAGGTTAATGATCCCCCCAACTCCTTGTTTAATGTTATATACATTGTTGTTGATATTGTTGGGTGTATTCATAAATTGTTGCACTTTCATATTGTTTAGGCATGAGTATATATTACCATGTGGCTATTGTTTATCCCTTTATGTGGATTTTATTCAAGTATCTATTATGTGCTTGATATATGTTGAGTCAGCTGACGTTGGGGGTATAACATAATACGGTCAATTATGGAAGTGTGACCTAATGTGATCGGATTATGTTATATACGTGACCGTCCCCTCCTGTGGCCACGGGTTGGGGTATAGCATCTGTATTGAGCCAAAAGCCTTACGAGTTGCTCTTGTCTTATATGGTTCCACTGAAAAACGGGTCTTATAAGACGTGAGTATTGCTTAAGCGGCTATTTGTAATTGGAGTATTATTATACCCAATGTTGTACGACTACTGTTCGAGACGGGAAAAGGTAAACCAAGGTAATGGAATGTGTTTATAGCTTTCCCAATGTGTTATGTGCGACTTGTTATATGTTGCATTTATTTGGCATATTCTTTGCATCCATAATAGCTTCTTTGAGATTTATTCTCACCCCTCTCCCTTTCTTGTTTTAGATCCCGAGACAGGAGGACCGCCCAAGTAAGGACGGAAAGGAGTTTGGCTGTGAGCATTTTGGGATATTGTCGGGGTACGTTAGGTTGGCGTAGAAATTATTTTGTCATAATTCCTTTTGGGAGTTTGTAATTATAAACTTTATTTTCTACGTTAAAAACCAATATCTTTTGTAACTAAACAGTTGATTGTTTTCAAAGTTAGTTATCTCCTCCTCCGATGTGGAGTTGAGTGGAGTTCTTTTGAAATGTTATATTATTAATGCTTATGTTTGAAAGTCAAAGTAAAGTTTTAAAAGTTTAGTGTTTTTGGGTTAGTTTGAGGACGCTCCAACTCGGGACACGTGTAGGTTCCGGGTCGGGGTCCTCACAGTTGGTATCAGAGCTCGGTTAGAATTCTTGGGTAGAGTCTAGCTGAGTGAGAGTGTGTGATAACTGACGTCGAGTGTTTAATGCAGGAGTTTGTTGTAATGGCGGGAAATGAAGGTGATCCGAATCTGGGTTTGGGTAATGTTGGCAATCCAAATGCCGAGATGATGGACATGTTCCGAGGGTTCCTTCAGCATATGGCAACGCAGAATCAGAATTTGAATCAGAATCAAGGCAGGCAAGGGCAACATGGGTTGGAGAAGTTCGTGAAGATGTCTCCTCCTAGCTTCAACGGAGATCCGGATCCGGTGAAGGCTGAGAGGTGGCTTGAGGCTATGAACAAGATTTTCGCAGCTATGGAGAGTACGGATGCGGAGAAAGTGAGATGCGCCGTTTTCAAATTGGAAGGACCAGCGGAGCATTGGTGGCAAGTGGTAAAGGATGGTTGGGACCGAGATTTGACACCGCAGACGTGGGAGAACTTCACGCTCAAGTTAGAGATCACTTTGTGCCGATGGTTACTAGAGACAAGAAGGAAGGCGAGTTCTGAAGGCTGGAGCAAGGGACCATGACGATAGCGCAGTATTCAGCTAAGTACACAGAGTTGGCCCGATATTGTCCCCATTTGGTGCCAGATGAGGAGAGGCGAGTTTACCGGTTTGTGAAAGGTTTAAGAGTTGAGTTTCGGAAGCAGTTGTTGACGCATGCTTCGCCAATTTCCAAGCGGCGGTGAATATGGCGTACCGGATTGAGAACGACATAGAGGAGCATCGTGGTAAGAATGAAGGAGGAAACAGGAACAGATTTCGGGGTCAAGGATCGGGACGAGAATAGAGTGCGGTAGAGGACTTTCACCCGGGAGCGAATCGAGGAGGTCATGTGGCGGCTCAGGCAAATCGTGCGACTTCCGGTCGGTTTGGGACAACATGTGGGTTTTGCAAGAGGATAGGGCATTAGAAGACAAATGTTGGAGCAAACAAGGCAAGTGTTTGGAGTGTGGATCGCCGGGCCATTTCGGGAGGAATTGTCCCAAGTTACTGAGAATAAGCAAGCGACGGGTGCCGGATTCGGGGGTCAAGGTAGTGGTGTGAAGAGAGATGTTGATGGGAAACCTAAGGATAAAGTCCAAGGTCGTGTGTTTGCTTTGGGTCGAGGAGAGGTCGATCCTAATGCCGAGTCATTAGAGGTATAGTTCTGTCTCGGGAGTTAAGGCCCGCATTCTTATAGATCCCGGGTCTTCCCATTCATTTGTGGCGTCTCATTTTGCATTCTCATTGCATATCTTGCCCGAATCTATGCCTTATGTGTTAGAGGTCTCTACTCCTATGGGAGAGAGCCTTGAATCTTCTTTGATATATCGTGGATGTGATGTGACTATATGTGGGCATGTATTGCCGGTGGATTTGGTCGAGTTACCAATCCGTGATTTTGATGTGATCCTTGGTATGGATTGGTTGAGTCGGTGCCATGCTTTGGTAGGCTGTCGTAGGAAGCGAGTCTCATTTGCTATGCACGAGGTGCCTACATTTATATTTGATGCCGATAAATCTATGTTCGGGTTACATGTTATTTACGCCTTAAAAGCTAGAAAGATGCTATCTAAGGGGTGTACGGGTTACTTAGCTTATGTGGTAGATTCCAATAAGAAGTCTCCCGAGTTAGCTCATATTCGGTTGTGAATGAATTTAGTGATGTGTTCTCTAGTGAGTACTCTATGCCTCCGGACCGTGAGATAGAGTTTTGTATTGACTTAGTACCGGTACCGCTCCTATCTCTAAAGCACCCTATAGAATGGCTCAGGCCGAGTTAAAAGAGTTGAAGGTCCAATTGCAAGAATTGTTAGACCGAGGTTTTATTCGTCCTAGTGTGTCTCAGTGGGGAGCACCGGTCTTGTTTGTTAGGAAGAAGGATGGTACCTTACGATTGTGTATTGACTATCGTTTGTTGAACCAAGCCACCATTAAGAATAAGTATCCTCTTCCGCATATAGATGATTTGTTTGACCAACTCCAAGGTTCCGTTATCTACTCAAGCTTGATTTGAGAAGCGGATACCATCGATTGAAAGATTAGGCGGATGATGTTGCTAAGACAGCTTTCCGTACTAGATATGGTCATTATGAGTTTGTGGTGATGCCGTTTGGGTTGACTAATGCTCCAGTGTTTATGGATATGATGAACCGTGTCGTCAAGCCTTATCTCGATAGATTTGTGGTGGTCTTTATTGATGATATTCTTGTGTATTCTAAGTCTCGGGAAGAGCATGAGAATCATTTGAGGATTGTCTTGTCCGTTCTTCGTGAGAAGCAGTTGTATGCTAAGTTCAGTAAGTGCGAGTTTTGGCTTGAGCAGATTTCTTTCTTGGGGCATGTTGTGTCGAGTTCGGGGATTTCCGTGGATCCTGCAAAGATTGAAGCCGTGGTTAATTGGAAGCAACCTTCGACCGTGACCGAAGTCCGTAGTTTTCTTGGTTTGGCGGGGTACTATCGGAGGTTCATTGAGGGGTTTTCTCGGATTGCTACTCCGTTGACTAGGTTGACTCGGAAAGATGTATTGTTTGTGTGGGATTCCAAGTGTGAAGCAAGTTTTGATGAATTGAAGAAGAGGTTGACGACGGCTCAGGTTCTTACCCTTAGAGTGGTTGCGAGAATTTTGTTATTTATAGTGATGCCTCGAAGGCGGGTTTGGGATGTGTGTTGATGCAGAATGGGAAGGTTATTGCGTATGCCTCTAGGAAGTTATCACCGGCGGAACAGAATTATCCTACTCATGATATGGAATTGGCGGCGATTGTATTTGCGTTGCATAAGTGGAAGCATTATCTTTACGAAGCAAAATTTGAGATTTTCACCGATCATAAGAGTTTGAAGTACCTATTTACCCAAAAGGAGTTGAACAACCGGCAAAGAAGATGGTTAGAGTTTTTGAAGGATTTTGATTGTGTCATATCCTATCATCCGGGGAAGGCCAATGTGGTGGCCGATGCGATTAGCCGAAAGGCGTATGTGTGACCTTGAGTTCTCGGGAGTTGAAGAGTGAAGTGATAGTTGCGAATGTTCGAGCCGTTCCGACATTGTATGGTGATTTGAAGGAAGCTCAACAAGAAGATCCGGAATTGAAGAAAATTTGTGATCAAGTGCAAGATGGGAAAGCCGGGGATTTTGCTTTGAATCGAGATGGGATTTTAACTTTCCAAGGGAGAATTTGCGTTCCGTCATCGCCGGAAATCAAGAAGCGTGTTTTAGAGGATGGCCATAAGTCCAAGTTTGCGATTCATCAGGGAGTACCAAAATGTATCAAGACTTGAAGCGTGGATATTGGTGGAATGGAATGAAAAGGGAAATAGCGGATTATGTATCTAAGTGTTTGACGTGTCAACAGATTAAGGCAGAACATCAAAGACCGGCGGGACTACTTCAACCATTGGATATTCCGGAATGGAAATGGGAAGGGATCTCGATGGATTTTGTTTCGGGTTTGCCTCTCACCGCAAAGAAGATGGATGCTATATGGGTTATTGTGGATCGGTTGACGAAGTCGGCTCATTTTCTTCCGGTATCAACCAAGTTTTCGTTAGAGAAGTTAGCTCAGTTGTACTTAAAGGAGATTGTAAGACTTCACGGGGTTCTGGTTAGTATTGTTTCCGATAGAGATCCGAGGTTTACATCTAGATTTTGGAGAGCATTGCATGAAGCTTTGGGTTCTAAGTTGTGTTTTAGTACGGCATTTCATCCTCAAACCGATGGTCAGTCCGAGAGAACTATTCAGATACTTGAGGATATGTTACGAGCTTGTGTGATGGATTTCCAATTGTCTTGGGAGGATCATTTACCTTTAGTGGAGTTTGCTTACAACAACAGTTATCAGTCCAGTATTGAGATGGCTCCGTCTGAAGCTTTGTATGGAAGGAAGTGTCGATCTCCGATGTGTTGGGACGAGGTTGGTGAAGCGAGACTTTGGGGTCGGATTTGGTTCGAGATTCTACGGAGAAGATCAAGGTGATTCGGGATAGATTGAAGACGGCTCGAGTAGACGGAAAAGCTACGCCGACAATAGAAGACGGGATTTATCTTTTCGGGTTGGTGACTTTGTGTTCTTGAAGGTCTCTCAGGACGGGGATTAAAAGGTTTGGTAATAAGGGTAAGTTAGCCCCGAGGTTTGTGGGACCGTTTGAGATTCTAGAGAAGATAGGAGAATTGGCTTACCGGTTAGCGTTGCCTCCGTCTCTCTCTTTGCTTCATGATGTGTTCCACGTTTCTATGCTTAGGAAGTATTGTCATGACCCCTCCCATGTTTTGAGCTCTCCTCCCGATGATGTCCAAGCGGACATGTCGTATGTTGAAGAGCCATTAAGAGTCCTAGAGTTCCAAGTTAAGGAGTTGAGAACCAAGAGTATCCCGATAGTAAAAGTCCTTTGGAAGAATCACACCGTAGAGGAAGCAACGTGGGAGCTAGAGTCGGAGATGAGAGCGAAATACCCGTGGTTGTTTGAAAATCCAAGTAAGTTTCCTTTTTAAAATTCGGGTCGAATTTTCTTTAAGGGGGAGTGAGTGTGACGACCCCAACCCTAGGCACTTATTTTAAATATTAAATTATATGCTTTTAATATTTATGTCATCTTTATATGTTCAATTATATCTTTATATTCTTAAGTTAGGATAAATTGGGTGAAAAGTAAATTTAAATCTCATAAGAATTTATTGGACATTAAATAAAGAAACTAGAGGAAATAATAAAAATGGAAAAAATGTTAATTGGTGTAGGGAATTTTAATTGAGTAGGATGGATTATTTAAATTAAATGGGATAGGAAGCCTTCTTGGTAGATAATTGTAGTAGGGGCCAAAACTCTTACTCCTTCCATGCCTTGCCATGTGTCACTTCTCCCTCAACTCTCTTACTACCCCTCCCTTCTCCCTCCTTCTCCTTCATTCCCTACATTCTTCATCCTAGAGCAAGAAAGAAAACCTCCATTGAAGTCCCCTTGCCAAGCTTTGAAGTCAAGATATTCTTCACCAAAAACCAAGTCTAGGAGCACATTTGAAGATTGATCATCTTGGGGAACTCATCTAACTAGAAAGATTCACATTTCCTTCTAAAATCCAAGTAAGTTGTTATGACTTCTCTTCTCATGAATGCTCATGAATATTTCTTGTGGTTCTTGTTCTTATGTTGGTGATTTCTTGCTTGGGAAACCTATTGGGAGTTGAATGTGTTGAAAATGGAATTTTTGAAGTTAGGGTTCATGGAAGATTTTTTGTAAAAAGGGTTTGAAATGGGTGAAATGGGTAGAAATGAATGATCTAGGATTTCTTGGGTTGAATTTACTTGCTTTATGGGACTTGGAATGATTAAGTGTCATGGGTGTTCTTGAGCTTAAGTTTAGTAAGAAGGAATTGGAAACTTAGGTTACCATTGTTGAAAAGCGATGCGGGCGGGAGGCGTGGGCGGTCGCCCAGGTGATGTAGGCGGTCGCCCATGTTGGCGATAAGTTAGTGTGCTTGAAAACTTCACTTGGGCGGTCGCCCAGTGGTGAGCGGTCGCCCATCCCCCTTATGAGCGGTCGCCCATGTGTGAGTGTGCGGTCGCCCGTGTGGCGAAACTCCCTTCCCCTTTTCCAATCGCACTTGGGCGGTCGCCCGAAGTGGTATGGGCGGTCGCCCGAGGCCACGAACCCATATTTCTTGATTTGAATTAGGACCGTTTAACAAGTTATTGGTCACTCATAATTGGACACTCCCACTTAGTATTTGAACTTGAACCTCCATTTAGGTCTTGTATCCTTGAATATGGAATTGGTAGGTTAGGTTAATGATCCCTCGACTCCTTGTTTAATGTTATATACATTGTTGTTGATATTGTTGGGTGTATTCATAAATTGTTGCACTTTCATATTGTTTAGGCATGAGTATATATTACCATGTGGCTATTGTTTATCCCTTTATGTGGATTTTATTCAAGTATCTATTATGTGCTTGATATATGTTGAGTCGGTGACGTTGGGGTATAACATAATACGGTCAATTATGGAAGTGTGACCTAATGTGACCGGATTATGTTATATACGTGACCGTCCCCTCCTGTGGCCACGGGTTGGGGTATAGCATCTGTATTGAGCCAAAAGCCTTACAGAGTTGCTCTTGTCTTATATGGTTCCACTGAAAACGGGTCTTATAAGACGTGAGTATTGCTTAAGCGGCTCACTTGTAATTGGAGTATTATTATACCCAATGTTGTACGACTTCTTGTTCGGACGGGAAAAGGTAAACCAAGGTAATGGAATGTGTTTATAGCTTTCCCAATGTGTTATGTGCGACTTGTTATATGTTGCATTTATTTGGCATATTCTTTGCATCCATAATAGCTTGCTGAGATTTATTCTCACCCCTCTCCCTTTACTGTTTTAGATCCCGAGACAGGAGGACCGCCCAAGTAAGGACGGAAAGGAGTTTGGCTGTGAGCATTTTGGGATATTGTCGGGGTACGATAGGTTGGCGTAGAAATTATTTTGTCATAATTCCTTTTGGGAGTTTGTAATTATAAACTTTATTTTCTACGTTAAAAACCAATATCTTTTGTAACTAAACAGTTGATTGTTTTCAAAGTTAGTTATCTCCTCCTCCGATGTGGAGTTGAGTGGAGTTCTTTTGAAATGTTATATTATTAATGCTTATGTTTGAAAGTCAAAGTAAAGTTTTAAAAGTTTAGTGTTTTTGGGTTAGTTTGGGGACGCACCAACTCGGGACACGTGTAGGTTCCGGGTCGGGGTCCTCACAGTCCACACCCCAAATCTCACGCTTATTAGCAAAAATGCTTAAAGATGAATAAACAATTGCAAGTGGGTATAAATTAGGAGAGAGAGTGTGTAAAATTACATTCTAGTCCCCAGCCCTTTTGATTTCACTAATCCAAAACGGATACAACACATAGGCACTTTCTGAAAAAAATAATCTGCAACTAAACTCCCTCCAAATAAATTTAAAGGTGCAACATTTGGAGGGAAACACAAAATTACAAATATTTAAGCTGGCTGCTCAATTTCCATGATTCACCCACTATATATACAGTCTTTGTAGAAACATTGAAGAGAGAGAAAAGTTTGAACAACTTCACCATATATTTACATTTTCAAATGAGAACAAAAAATCTCTCCAATGAAGAAAGGCGGTGCATAGATGAGTTCTTGCTTCAAAACAGCGCTGATGGGCGGGTGGTCAATAGCGGTCTTGTTCAAGCTTCCAAAAAGTGGGAAATAAGCAAAAAATCAGTGCAGCGAATCTGGGCTATTGCAAAACAACAAAAAACAGCAGGATTATCACTCAATGTTGAGTCCAAAAAGAAAGGAAAGCAGGGGCCTAACAAAATGAAATTAGATGAGGGCAAAGTCAAGGCAATACCATTCAAATCAAGGTGTACAATTAGGAGACTTGCTCAAAAGCTTGGTGTGGGCAAAAGTACCGTGGGAAGATGGCTAGTGAGCGGAGCTATAAAAAGTCACACAAATGCAATTAAGCCGCAACTCAACGAAGCCAACAAACTTCATAGGTTACGATTCTCAATTTTAAATTTAGTGCATGATAAGTTGCTTAATTTAACAAAATTCAAGGACATGCATTACACTTTGCATATGGATGAGAAGTGGTTTAATCTTTCAAAAGCAAGTGAGAAGTATTACATGCTACCAAGTGAAAGACATCCATACAGGTCATGCAAGTCAAAAAATTACATTCCAAAAATAATGTTTATGGGTGTAGTAGGCAGACCAATGTATGGGAGTAATAGAGAGGTTATTTTTGATGGAAAGATTGGAATGAAGATTAAAGGGGGCAATGACTATGCTTTGCCTCATATGAACAAAGATGCACTGGAAAGGCAAGGAGTACTTCCTACCGACTTAAATGCGGATAATGATATGGTGCGAGAGTGCATTGACTACCTAGTGCAACAACAACAAACAAATGGCATGGAAGAATTGATGACCGAGATGGGTTACATAGCTCAGTGAAGTGAAAAAAATTGTGATGAAGCCCCTTTTTGAAATGGAAGAAATGATGACCATCAGTGAAGTGAAGACAAGAAAATGATGAAGACTTTTTGTAATGGAAAAATGTAAAGAATTTACTTTTGAAATGGATGAAATGATGACCATTCAATACACATTTTTTAAGACAAAAAAAGAGATGACCTGTGGGTATTCTTCAAGCATTCTTTGAACATCTTCAGAGACCATCCACAATATGGTGTTGGCAAAGCCGCTTCTTCAATCGGAACCGGAATCAGTTCGTCAAGCAATTTTTGAACATCATCAGGGACCGCCCACAATCCTTTCTCCGCAACGACGGTCTCTTTTCGAAGAACACCATAGTAATATGGCTCAGTAAGACCATAGTAAATCGGTAAAACAAAATCTTCTTCTGGGTTGGAATCACAAATAACAGAGAGATCGACAGTGGAAGCCCTCAAATCAAAGCCATTTTTTCCAATTGACGGAGAATCCATATGATTTGAGTGGAAATAGGTCGATTTGAGTGGAAACCCACCTTTGTTCACTGGGCAATGGAGTTGGAGACGAGAGAGAGAAAAAAAGGGTTGGAAATTTGGAATTGATTCTCTAGTCACCTGGGTTTTCTTCATCGGCAATGGAGATCCATGGAGTCGACGATGAGAGAGACGAAGGGTTAATTGGGATTCTAGAATGACCTGGGTGTTTTGTTTTGATTTTATATCTTGGTTAGAATAAGTGGGTGATTAGTGGTAGGTTTGTAAGTTAAGTCTAATTATTGGTTTAATTAAGCAATTGTTAAGTCAGTAATTTAAAATATATTGGTTGGTTAAAGAGTGGTTTTTTTGTAAATATATCAACTTGTAGTGGCATATGTATAAAAGTCACTGTTCAAAACTTTCCATTTTAGGAAAAGGACTCTTACTCTGGGACGGACCAAAAAGGAAAATAGGACCCTTACTCTGGGACGGAGGGAGTAATATAATAAGAGGAGAGAATGAGTGAAAGATGTATTGTGAGTATGAAAAGTAAAATATGAGAGAGAATGGGTGAGAGACATATTAAGGAGATTGTTGTTATAAGTATGACAAGTGAGTCTCATTAAATATAAAAATAATATAAATTTGCCATTTTGAGATGTTATAAGTCGAGTGGGACGCCAAAAATGGAAATTGGTCCTAAGTTGGGTGGGACGGATGGACCATATACTTTGTAAAATGGAAATATTTTATTATTTTTATATTAATGAGACTCGCATATCATACTTAGAATTACAACAACTCATTTTCTTTTTCCAACCTCATTTTTCATACTAACAACACTCAATCCACTAACATTTTTCCTTAATTTCTGAGCAAATAGTAAGTGTGAATTTTATAATATGATGGAGGAAGTATAATCTAACTGAACTTTTTTGTTGATCCCCCACTTTATATAGATGAAATTTTATTATTTCATGTTTATTTTATTTCTTACTCCCTCCGTCCCAGACCAAGGGTATATGGGGGGAATTTCACGCTTCTTAAGAAATTTTTTAAAAAATGAATAAAAGTTAAATGTGAGATAGGGAATAGTAATTAAATGTGTGGTAGGAAATATGAGAGAGAATGTAAAAGTTAAATGTGTGGTAGGAAATATGAGAGAGAATGTAAAAGTTAAAAATATTTAATAGGAGAGAGAATGAGTGAGAGAAATAGTAATTAAATGTGTGGTAGGGAATATGAGAGAGAATGTATAAGGATATAATGAATGGTTTTTTTGTAAATATATTGAGATGATAAGGGTATAAATATATTCAAAAACTTGCCATTTATGGAAATGAACTCTTGGTCTGGGACGGACCAAAAGGAAAAGATGAACCCTTGGTCTGGGACGGAGGGAATATTATTTTATTTACTATTTTACAGGTTTTATTGATCCCCACATTATATGGATGAAAATATTAATACATAAAAGACTTTGCTAACTTTCCGATGTCATGCACTTTTTGACGAATAAGCCATTATTTTGTGTTGATTTAAGATTTATTTTTTTGGGGAGTTTATTTCACTAAAAAATTGAATAAATTGTTACATTAGTTTTAACTATAGTTGTTAATTTTGAGTTTTGTTTATTTAATTATATCAAAATTATATAAATTATAAAAAGAACCAAAAGTCGATACAATTGTTGTCATAATAAGGCTACTAAATATGTTGACTAAGTAGATGATTTTGTTTTAATCATTACTACTTTGTCTCTTAATAAACTCCAATGTAAGAAATTTTTGTTTTAAAATTGTCTTTTTTATAAAAAGCTTTGTTCTAAACGGTTTTACTAAATTTCTTTCACTATTTTTTTATTATCATAAATTAAATGTTTAAAAGTGAATAATAAGAATATTTATCTTCTTTTCCAAAGTGAATACTTCAAATTCAAATGAATTGTCCTTTTAGAATAAAAAATAAATGAATATCAAACTTTTGATTTAGAGATATTTTAAAAATATTTATTTTAGCAAAGATGTATAAATACGCTTGATATTCAAAATTTTCAATTTTACAATTATATAATGAATAATAAAATAACAATGTAGTAAAATAAATCATTTAAGGAAAATATTTTAAAATAACAATTTCTATTGGAATAATCACTGAAGTTCCTCACATCACGAAATATGTGTATACAAAAAGCTTCCAAAATTTATATTATTCATTGTGTTGGTTAAATAATTATAACGTGTGTATACTTTCACTAGTTTTAATTTTTTATTATAAATTATTTTCAGTGTAAATTATTTTGGACTCATAATTAATATATTATAATTATATAACATCATTTAAACAAAATATGATAATATAACAAAATTTTGCTTATAACATGCAACGCATGGGTGTGCAATACTAGTATTAATAAAAACAAAACATAAATGTGCTAGAAACAATAATAAAAAGAGAACCAACAACAATCGAAATTAATCAAGTAACCCTAAACCCTAATTCTGAACAAAATTATAAACTGGGATTTTAAAAAAAAAAAAATGTCAGGTATGTATCTAGTATACTACCAATAATCTTTGCACGAGCATTGATTATTTCTAAAATGATGAAATCGGTTATTATCTCTAACAATAATATCCCTGCCAACTATGCCTGAAATGAACTTGATGGCACTATGGCAATCTAAACAAATCCTAAGATTCTTTGCTATTCTAATAGGGACTCCGTTGGGGATTACAAGGATGCCAAAGGCAAGCGCAATCTTCTCGCTATGATGCCAAACTTCAGACTCTCTCTCTTCCTCTTCTAGATCAAAAAGGGACATATTAGTGTCAGCTACGTAGCCAGCTTCTTTCATCTCCCTCTTCAGCTTAGCTAGAATCGCCTGAATCTCAGAGTTTCTTTCATGAGAAGCGTCCTTAGCTTGGAAAATATGGAGAGAATTCTTTACAGAGATCCAACTGCATCCAGCACCCTTCTTGATCCCTACGTCCTTCATCTCCACCCTCACAAGGTTGGCTTCTTCCCATCTGTTATTTCAAATGACTAGTTAAAACAAAATTTGAAGGAAAAGAAATTAATTTGTTATGATTAGGATGGCTAATGAATATAGTATTCAATTGAAGTTCAAGAATAAAGATAGTGATAGTAGTTCAAAAATTAATCAAAAGATATTTTAGGATCATCGACCTTCATGTCAATGAATATTATTTAACTGTGGTTCAGGTTATACTACTTCCCAAAAAGCTATTACACAATCTTGCACCTTCATGATAAATGTAAAAAAGAAGTGTGATTATCAAGTTGCATGGAGCGGGTAGATGGTTGTTGTGAGGTGTATTAAACCTGTATTATCTTTTACCAATGAAAAAAAGTTTTAAGAAAATAAAAAAAATCCAAGTGCTATACATTTATAGACATAGAGTAGTGGACTTCAAACTATATAGCATCTTTTGCAGCAAACTGTAAATTGATTCAAAAACTAAATGCAGCAAAAATTGCCTTTTCCTTGTCCATCTAACTCTACAAGCGGTTTTGCTTTATTAACAATCTAATAAAATGTTATTCCTCTTTTTTGAAACTACTTCTCATATTTGACACGGTATATAGATTAGGTAAAGCGAAATGACTATCACAAATATTACTGTAGTATGTGTTCTATTTTTAAATGCAACACATGTGGGGAATGGAGAGCCATTATTTCAAGGAGTATCCAATTATGGGTAAGCTGGTGAAATGATCGTCTAGAAACGAAAAGCTTACAAATTGGACACCTACTATCCGACTGTTAAAAACAAATACTAAGCATTTAGCAGTTTGAGATCAGAGGATATACCTGCCAGCAGCAGCAAGCATATTTGAGAGAAGTACATGGTTTCCAGAATCATGAAGATCGAGCTGAAATAAATTATCAGCAGCAATCTTCCCCAATTCCTGATGTCCATACACCTTACAAGCCCCTAAAAGAGCGCCCCAAATTGAAATCGTTGGACGGAAAGGCATTTGCTTTATAAACTCAAAGGCACGTTCGACCTTTCCTGCTCGGCCCAACATGTCTACAACACATGCATAATGCTCCTTCCCTGGCTCAATCCCAAAATTTTCTCTCATTGACTCAAAAATCTCCAGACCCACCTTCCAAACCCCAGCTCGACTACATGCCACCAAAACACACACGAATGTAACGTAATTCGGTACCATCTCATTCCCGCCACTTGTCATATCCTCAAACAATGCCAGAGCCATGTCCGCATATCCCTGGTGAGAATATCCACCAATAAGTGCATTCCAAGTAATCAAGTTTTTCTCGTGGGTCTCGTCAAATGCTATCTCACAGTCTTCTAGACTTCCACATTTCCCATACATGTCAACAAGTGCACTCCCAACAAAAACATTTCTATCTACACAAGCTTTTACAGCGAGTGCATGAACAGACCTCCCCAGCTCAAGGCCCGCAATCCCAGCACAAGCACTAAGAACACTTGAAACTATAAAATCCTTTAGCTCAACCATTTCTCTCCTAGCGTGCAAGAATGTTGCACAAGCCTTCTCTCCCTCATCATTCTGCTCAAATGCAGCCACCATGGAGCACCAAGAAACATCATTACGATTGTGAATGCCATCAAAAACTAATACCGAAGAACCAATCTCCCCACACTTCCCATAAAAATCAATCAGTCCATTCGCAACAGAAACATTTCCCTCATACCCAAAACGAATCACAAACCCATGCAACTGTTTCCCAAGTTCCAAGCACAAGGCATCGGAACATGCATTATAAAAAGCACAAAACGATATCGAATCTGGTTTCCCACCAATGCGCTGAAATTCAATGAACAAATTAATTGCTTTCCTAGGTCTCCCCTCAAGAACAGAATTGGATATATACGCATTCCACGTCGCTAGATTTCTATGAGGCATTTCATCAAACACCTTACTAGCGTCCTCCATTTGTCCCGTCTTACAATACATATCAAACGCACTACACCCAACAAAAACATCCTCAAACTGACCAGATTTCACCGCCAGTGCATGAATCTGTTTACCAGTGACGGGAAACCGATGAGAAGCTTTGAAAGCGCAGGGGAAGGTGAAATCATTGGGCTGAATAGATTCGCGGCGCATGTTAGAGAAGTGGAGGATCGCTGAATGGAAATGACCGTTCTGGACGGAGCCGGAAACGAGGGCGGTCCAAGTGACGACGGAGCGGTTGTGGGTAGGGGTGAGTGAGAGAACGAGTTGGGCTGAGTTGAGGATGTCGAGTTTAGAGTACATGTTGATGAGGTGGTTGGAGATGAAAGGAGGGAAAGGGGAGTCGAGGGTCTTGATGATTTGGGCATGGGTGGCTCGGCCGAGAAGGGAGGAGCGAGTTGACACGGCCGATTCGACGAGTGCGGCGAGCGCGTTGGGGAGGAGGAAGGGCATGTCTTGTGAGAAGTCATCGGTGGCGGTGGCATGAAAAGGCAGGGAACAGCCGTGGTGTTTAGCTTTAAGTTTGGCGAGAGTTTATTCACCCCTCTAAAGACTTTATGAGTGTTTCGAAATCTGATTGTCTTTCTCAGAGAATGGATAATATTTACGGGACCTCAGGAGAATAATCACTAAAAAATACTCCTTCGTCCCACGTGAATGCAAACTTATTTTTATTTTGATTCGTTCCACGTAAATGCAAACTTCCCAAAATGAAAATAAATATTTCACTTTTACACTCACAACATTCTCTCTCCTCACTATTTCTCCCACTCATTCTCTCTCCTATTTAATTTTTCATACTCACAACATTTAACTTTTTCTCTTTCTTACATCACTTTTCCTTAATTCCTACCCCATAAAGTTGATTCACATTGACATGAGACGGAGGGAGTATTTACATGTGATGGCGCCACAAGATTTGGGATTTCGAATGATGATCCGGCTTTGATTAATGTAACTTGAAACAAAAGAACACCGATAACTCAAACCAAACTTGATCACAGTCAGAATCTCGAGCGTGAAATTAAGTAATCATGGAAAAGAAATTCTTAGTTGAGCAAGAAGGCTTTGCATGTCTTAGAAGTATGCTTGGTGGATAAGGTGGATATTTATAGTCCAGCCTAAATGTGTGTCAGTATAGGATCTGCTAAAAGGCACCTAGAGGACAGGTGGCGATCTCCCATAAATTCGATAAATCTTGTGGGACAGATTTGTGGAACCTACATAAAGCATATTCTAAGGGGGCGTTTGGTTCATAGGAAAGTGGGAGAAAGGAATGGAAAATTTCTTCTTTTTCATTCCTTTCCCCTGTTTGATTCAATCATTTAAAAAAAAAAAAATTCATTGGAATGTATAATTCCTTCAAATGAAGGAATTTAACTTTCCTTCACAAAATTGATGGAATCTTCAATTCCTTTGGCAATGAAAAAAAAAAAAAAAAATTTGACCAAAATACCCCCAAACCCTACCCTACCCACCCCTACCCCCTACCCAGCCCCTACGCCCCACCCCCCAACGAAATTTTTTTTTTTTATTTTTTTTTTTTCTGCCTACCCTCCCCCCCCCCTACCCCCCACCCCCACAATTTTTTTTTTAATTTTTTTTTTCTGCCTACCCTCCCCTCCCCCCACCCTACCCCCACCCCCCACCCCCACGAAATTTTTTTTTTTATTTTATTTCGCCTACCCTCCCCCCACCACCCCCACCCCCGCGAATTTTTTTTTTCCGCCTACCCTTCCCCCTCACCCTACCCCCCACCCCACCCCCCAACGAAATTTTTTTTTTTTTATTTTTTTTTTCCGCTACCCTCCCCCACACCCTACCCCCACCCCCCACCCCCACAAATTTTTTTTTATTTTATTTTTTTTCTGCCTACCCTCCCCTCCCCCCACCCCCCCCACGAATTTTTTTTTTTATTTTTTCAACCTACCCTCCTCCCCACCCCCACGAAATTTTTTTTTCCGCCTACCCTCCCCCCACCCCCCACCCCCACGAAAAATATTTTTACTCATTTTGCATACCCCCACCCTCCCACCCCACCCCCCACGAATTTTTTTATTTTTATTTTTTCAACCTACCCTCCCCCCACCCCCACGAATTTTTTTTTTTTTCTCGCCTACCCTCCCCCCCCCCACGAAAAATTATTTTTTACTCATTTTGCATACCCCCACCCCCTCCCCTCCCAAAAATTTTTTTTTTTTTAAAGGGTAAATTGGTCATTTTATATGCTTTCATTCCATTTCTATAATTTGTATTTTCAAACCAAACATGATTTGCCAAGGAATTGAATGACAATTCCATTCCATTCCGTGCCAACCAAACGGAGGGGGTTGACCAGTTTTTTTCCATTCCATCTCCTTAAGGAATTCAATTCCATTGACAATTCCATTCCTTCACTTTTTTTCCACCGAACCAAACGCCACCTAAGTGTGTATGGAAATGTATGAAATGAATGCAAAAGGTTAATTTTTTCATTGATAATTGTAATGTATTTATACAAATTTCTAAGAGAGATATATGAAATTTATACTATCTCTGTGAGTACCTGAAAATGCTTGAATTTTAAATACAAGATATACAAAAAATAATAACTGAAAATATTTACAAGATAATGAGAAGAAGATCATGTTACAGGTTGATTCTTTGGAGGATTCTGAGGAGAATCCTTGATTTGCTTAACATGCTCCCGCAAGACGGACGTTTCAAGAGTAAGTCCGATTTTGGAGATCAATGATGTGAACCTCGGACGAGGCAAAGGTTTTGTAAGAGCGTCTGCGAGTTGATCAGTGCCTGAGATATGTTGAACCTTTAGAGTGCCAAGTTGAACTTGTTCTCGCACAAAGTGAAAAGCTAGAGCAAGGTGCTTCATCCTAGAATGAAAAATTGGGTTGGCCGAGTAGGTGGTGGCCCCGAGATTATCACAGTAGATGACAGGCGGTGAAGAGGATGAGATACCGAGTTCTGAGAGAAGGTTTGTGACCCAAATTACTTCAGCAGTCGTAGCAGCGATGGCACGGAATTCTGCTTCAGTGGAGGAGCGAGCAATAGCTCGTTGTTTCTTGGAGGACCAAGCTAGTGGGTTGCGACCAAGATAGACAAGAAAGCCAGTGGTAGAGACGAAGTCATCTTTATCACCGGCCTAATCAGCGTCACAATAGGCATGAAGAGATGATGGAGAGTTCTTGAAGAGTTGGAGTCCCATATGAATGGTCCCATGGAGATAGCGGAGGAGACGTTTAAGGGTAGTCCAGTGGGATTCTTGTGGGTGATGAAGATATTGTGCTAGTTTATTGACAGGGAAGGCTATGTCAGGGCGAGTGAGAGACAGGTATTGGAGGCTGCCAATAATTGCACGGTATTCCGAAGGATTGCAGATGGGTGTTCGGGGGGTGGCAGAAAGAGGTGGGTAGGTGGCCATAGGTGTGGAAGAGGGTTTTGAGTATAACATGTTATGACGTGAGAGAATGTCAGTGATATATTTGGATTGGGTTAGGAGAAGACCATGAGGATTGGGTGTGACCTCAACACCAAGAAAGAAAGAGAGTGGACCAAGGTCTTTAAGAGAGAAACGAGTGGCTAAGCTGTCAATGAAGGATTGGAGAAAAGAGGCAGAAGGGCCAGTGACAATTATGTCATCAACATAGATAAGAAGTATAAGACGATGTGAGTTGTGGTTGAAAAGAAATAAGGATGGATCAGATAGAGATGTTGTGAAACCAAAGGAGAGAAGAAAGGATTTAAGAGCGGTGTACCAAGCACGAGGAGCGTGTTTAAGACCGTATATGGCTTTGGAGAGACGACAGACATGAGAGGGTTGGGTGGTGTTTTCAAAACCCGGGGGTTGGGACATATAAACAGTTTCAGTGAGATGACCTTGAAGAAAGGCATTATTAACATCAAGTTGGCGTAGAGACCAACCTTGAGTTATGGCAAGGGAAAGAATGAGACGGATAGTGACAGGTTTGACAACAGGGCTGAATGTATCTGAGTAGTCAAGACCGGGGCGTTGATGGAACCCTTTGGCAACTAAGCGGGCTTTGTATTTATGGATAGTATTGTCTGGGTTGTATTTGATGCGGAAAACCCATTTGCAACCAACAATATTAGGAGCTTCATGGGAGGGTACAAGAGTCCAGGTGTTGTTTCGAATAAGGGCATTGTACTCATCAAGCATGGCATCATGCCAGTGGGGGGTGGAGAGAGCTTGTTTAGTAGTGGTAGGAAGGGATGTAGGAGAGGCTAAAGAGGCAAGATGGGCATATTTGGGGTTTGGTTTGACAATGTTGTTGGTGAGCCGAGTTACAATAGAGCGGGGGGGATAGTTGTAACAGTTGGTTCAGGTGAGGAAACTGATATATCAGTGACTGGTGTTATGGGCGGTCACTCACTTTGGGATGGGCGGTCGCTCAAGTGAACAGGGGTTTCAGGGTGGGTGTCATTTGATGGTGGGCGGTTGCTCACTTGGGATGGGTGATCGCCCAAGTGAACGTACAACTGATTCAGAGGTGATGGGATTTGAGGGTGGGCGGTCGCCCATATGGGCTGGGTTGTCGCCCACATGCACAGAGTCAGGGATTGGCGTGGGAGAGAGTGGATCAATGTTGGGCGAGGGAGGGGCATTAACAGAACTGGATGTGGGAACAATGGGAAGGGAGAAGGTGCACCATTGGGAAGGGGAAATTGGAGGGGATGAAGGGGTGGTGTTGGTGAGAGATGTATAAGGGAATACGGTTTCGACAAAGGTGACATGTCGAGAGGTATATAGACGATGGTTTGTAGGGTCGAGACAGTGGTAAGCACTTTGAGATGGTGAGTAGCCTACGAAAATGCATGGAGTAGATTTAGGTGCTAATTTGTGAATGGAGTAAGGACGTAACCAAGGGTAGCAGAGGCACCCAAAAGACCGAAGTTTGTGATAGTTGGGTTGAGTTTGGAAGTGACTTAAAAAAGGAGACTCATTATTGAGGGTCATTGTGGGCATTCGATTTATGAGATATGTGGCAGTAGTTAGAGCATGTGACCAGAATGTGAGAGGAAGTTGAGATTGAGAGAGAAGAGTGAGGCCGGTTTCAACAATATGTCGATGACGGCGTTCAGCAAAGCCATTATGTTCGGGTGTATGGGGAGGAGAGGTGAGGTGGGAGATTTCATCTTGGAGGAGAGATGGTGTAAGTTTAAGGTATTCGCCACCATTGTCAGAAAAGAATTGACGAATGGGACGGGAAAAGTATTTCTCAACGAGTAGTTTGAAGCGATTAAAAGTGGCAAAGGTGTCAGATTTATGCTTTAGCGGATATAGCCAAGTGTATTTTGTATAATGGTCCACGAAAATAACATAGTACTTGTAATGATCATAAGAGTGAATGGGGGATGTCCACACATCAGAGAAAATAAGATCAAGAGGTGCATGAGATTGAAGAGTAGATATATCAAATGGAAGTTTGTGACTTTTATTGATTTTGCAGGAATTACAATGGAAGAAAGAAAGCATAGGAATTGACAATGAAAACTGTTTATTTAAGAGAGAAATAATTGGAGGAGCAGGGTGTCCAAGTTTGTGATGCCATGATTGAAGAGTTGAGGTGGTGGCGACATGAGCTTGAGGAGAAGGTGGAATCCAGATGTAGACACCATTTTCAAGCTTGCCGCTGAGGAGAATCTGGTTGGAATGATTGGCCTTGATAAGAAAAGAAGATTGTGAGAATTCAACAGTTGCATTATTATCTTTACAGAATTGAGAAATGGAAAGAATATTTCGAGAAATACGAGGGACATGTAAGACGTTATTGAAGACAATGGACGAGGGAAAGAGAGAGATAGAGAAAGAACCTATATTTGCAATAGGTAGGGTGGAACCATCTCCAATGATAACATTATCGCTACCATCATAGGGGTGGTGAAGAGAGAGGTTGGAGAGGTCATTGGTAATATGATTGGTGGCACCATTGTCCATAAGCCAAGAGGGTGGGGGAGTTTGGATGGGAACAGCAGCAGTGTGGGCTTGTGGTGGGTTAGGAGTAGAGCTGCGAGGGTTACGATTGAAGGAAGGGGGAGGTGGGAAGGTAACATTAGGATAGTCTCGGCTGAATTGACGACATTCAGATATGACATGACCAACAAAATGGCAGTATTGACATTTTCCCTTGAAGGTTTTGGAGGAGGAGGTAGCGGATGTAGGGTTGGGCAGCTTTGGTGGATTGGGATTGGGAAGGAGGGGTGGGGATGGTGCACGAGAGGGGTGACCATGATTTTGAGAGTGTATAAGGTGAGCCGATATAGGGATAGAGGGAGGAGGGGTGTTGTGTTTGAGAGTTAGTTCATGGTGTATGAGTTTTTCATGTAGGGCTTCAAATGTAATTGGGTTGTCACGGGCACGGACGGAGTCAATGATGGATTTGTAGGGTTCATATTCGAGACCTTGAAGAAGAACTTTGGAAATGATGTCATCAGGGTCCATTGGTTTTCCAAGGATTGCAAGTTTGTCAGTACAGGCTTTAATGGAGTTCATGTAGTCGGTGATGGTAAGGGTGGATTTGGTGATGGAAGCATGATGATCTTTGACTTGAAGGATATGGCCGCAGGATGGGTTGGCGTAGGTAGTTTTAAGTATAGTCCAGGCTTCATTTGAGGTTTTAGCTTGATAGACAACTGGAGCAACGGCTGCATCAAGGGTACCAAGAATAGCACCGAGGATGAGACGGTCTTGCCGTTGCCAGGTTATGTATGCGGGATTTTTGGTTTCTTTGGTGTCTGTGACAATGGTTTCGGGTGGGATGGGATAGGTACCATCAACATATTTGAGAAGGTCTAATCCAAAGAGGATGGAGGTGAGTTGGGAAGCCCAGGCGAGATAGGTAAGAGGTGTTAGGGTTTTGCAATGAGCAAGGTTGACAAAGATGAGAGGATTGTTTGGATTAGCGGAATTGGGAAGAACAGAGGTGGTGCTGGATTCAGCCATGGAGGTGAGCCGAAAATGATGAGGGAGTGGGTTTAGATCAATAAAGCTTTGATACCATGAAATGAATGCAAAAGGTTATTTTTTCCATTGATAATTGTAATGTATTTATACAAATTTCTGAGAGAGATATATGGGATTTACACTATCTCCTAGAGTATACAAATGATTGAATTTTAAATACAAGATATACAAAAAATAATAACTGAAAATATTTACAAGATAAGGAGGAGAAGATCATGTTACAGGCTGATTCTTTGGAGGATTCTGAGGAGAATCCTTGGTTTGCTTAACAATGTGCACGCCAACACAATGTTCCATGTTTATAGGAGAGATCTTATTCGTAGTCAAATAGAACGGAGCTCGTATGTCGGAGCTTAGAGGGCTTGTGATGCAGTAACATTCTGGAGTATTTTGGAGCATTTTTGTGATAAGTTTCTAGTCTTATTCATTCATTTTGTCTTAAAGGTCAGAGTGTTAAGAGTCATAATATTTTGAAAGTCACTTTAAGATTCATTAATGAGTCTTTCTAGTTAACTATTATATTGTATAAATACTTTTAATGTATTGAGTAAAAGGCAGTCTTGAATAAATCATTTTTCAATCATCAAAATCAACTATCTTAACCTGATTTTCTTAATTTATTACTGGTATAAGTTTCTCCTTCACTTTCTTTTAATTTCCTCTGAATACTGAATACTGTAGTTTGGTTGCGTCGGCTTGTGATGCCTTCTAGGTGCAAACCCGAGTTGACGAGTTCACGGTTTAAGGTTAAATTATATTTGATTGAGTTGGTCTTACAAAAAATGCATTTTTTCTGACACTTAGGAAAAACGTGTTTTGTTTTCCCCATTTGTGCCAGTGCCAGTTTAACAAAGTGCCAGTATGACAAAGTGCCAGTGCATGTGTAACAAAGTGCCAGTGTAAAAAAGTGCCAGTACCAGTTTAACAAAGTGTCAGTTTAAACAAAGTGTCATTGCATGTGTAACAAAGTGCCAGTGTAAAAAGTGCCAGTGCCAGTTTAACAAAGTGTCAGTTTAAACAAAGTGTCATTGCATGTGTAACAAAGTGCCAGTGCCAGTTTAACAAAGTGCCAGTACACTAACACTGGCACTTTGTTAAACTGGCATTGGCGCTTTTTACACTGGCACTTTAATATACATGCACTAGCACTGTTCACACTGGCACTTTGTTACACATGCACTGACACTTTGTTACATATGCACTGGCATTGAGTTTCTGAACAAATGGATCGATCGCGCCCATCCTTGGATGCTTGTCACTCTTCACACTGGCACTCTTTTACACTAACACTGGCACTTTGTTGCATATGTACTGACACTTTGTTACAAATGCACTGGCATTGAGTTTCTGAACAAAGAGAACTTTTAACTGGCACTTTTTTAGACGTGCACTGGTACATTTTTACCATAACCCTGGCAATTATTTAGACAACTGCTGGCTCTCTTAAATGCTATCCTTCACTCGCCCCTACCTCCTAACATATAATTTTTCATCAAACAAAAATAGATCACATGGAACAAAAAGCCCAGATTGATTCATGTTTTGCGGAGGTCTTGCCCTCATTCTCAAATCCATACCATAGCAGAAATAGAGAAGAAAATTACACATACTAGCACACCCAATTTCGCACCAACAAACTAATTTACTTCTTCTTTGAATTAGATCCATAAGCAACAACGTCGGCGACGGCAATGGCCAGAGGTCGTCGTGCATGTTTTTTCTATTTCTTACCCTAATTTAATTTGTTTCCATTCTGATGATTGTTATCGTTAATTTGTTAGGAATACAAACTATGAGATTGAAGCAATTCTCAGACCGTTTTTGTGTCAGTTGGGCCCCGCAAGCGAGGGGAAGAGTCGACGTCTTCTAAAAACACGTTTTTATCTAAGCTTGAGGAAAAACGCGTTTTTTGTGAGATTTTTGCTATTTGATCTAGTATTAAAATATAATTTTATTTATATTAAACTATTGATATTAATAATATATATTAAATGATACTTTCTTTTGTTGAAATATTTTAATTTTTCATATAAATTATATTTGATCTAGTATTAAAATGTAATTTTATTTATATTAAACTATTGATATTAATAATATTTTAATAGTGTCATAATTAATTATTTTTTTCATTTTTTGTCAAAAGTTTAGACAAATTTATCAAAATAATTAACAAGATAAATTTTATTATGAGTCAAAGAAAGTACTAATAAAATATATTTAAATATTATAAAATATAATCTAATTATAATAATAGTGACGTATATGTTGAAGACTTTATTTTATTATACACTCATTAAAATTATTTAAATAATTTTTTGAATGTTAAGTTCAAACTTTAAATAAATTCAGATATAAGTGGTTTGCCATTACCAAACAAACTGAACTCTTAAAATTCAGCAACTTAATAATTTCAGCTCTATATTTTTCAGCTCTACATTTTCAGAGCTTAATTTTCAGTTTTACCAAACATGCCCTTAGATTTTGATGTAAATATGTAAATAGAATGAAACGCAACGGAATAGTAACAAGGCTTGATCGAAATCAAAACCTTCTGCAAACCAATGAATTGACTTAATAAGAAACTCCTAAGAGAATCTTCTGTAAGCTAAAAAGCTTAAGGAAAAACCCATAATTGCAAAACAATTAATTTTATTAATCAAAAATAGTCTAATTTTCGAATTACAACTCTAGGCCTATTTTATAGTGCCCATAAAACTTGAAAATCAAGAAATAACCTCCTAAAATCACATATAATTGACCTATTAAAATTAATGACGAAAATAAGAAATAAAATATAAACTAATACAGATTAAATCCTAAAATACTAATTAAAATACAAAAATAATTACTATATTTGACTTCGTAAAATATCCTTCCTACATCATTCACCCACTCTTCAAAAGAACTCGACCCCGAGTTCTCATCCGATGTTTGGAAAGTGTCGTCCCACTTAAAAGACAAAATCTAGGGAGAAACGCGTTTCTCCATAAGTTATGGAGAAACGGGTCCCGACTTGTCACGCGACAATGAACTGGATATCCAGAACCTTATGAAAGTGATATCACCTTTCAATGAATATCCGTAAAACCTTCAAAATGTTTACGGATATTCATTCGATGGTTTCGGATATACATTTCAAGAAGTTTCCGGATATCCGTAAACCTTCAATAGCAATTTACGGATATGCCCTAACACATTTCTCGGATATGCACCTAACGGTTTCGGATATGCACCTAACAGGTTTACGGATATACATTTTACATACTTTCCGGATACGCACTCAACAAGCTGGATATCAAACTAAAGCTTGGATATCCGTGCTTTTGGTCTTGGCCTTGAGTTTTTTTTTTCTGGATATCAAATGCAAAGCTTCTGGCTATTAAAAACACGTTTCTCCATAGTTATGGAGAAACGCGTTTCTCACCTCCACTTAAAAATATATTTTGAATAAATCTTCTTTTTAAGCACACATTGACGTAAGATGATCTCTTTCAGATATAAATTACTAGTAAAATCCCGTGTCCAAGGACACATGTTTTTTATTTATTTATTTATTTTTAATTTAAAAAAAAATAATTTTTTTTAAGGGCAAAATGGAAAAGGGACAACTTAGTGAGGGCAAAATGGGAAATTTGGCTTATGAAACTGTTCATTGTACTGTTCACGGACAGTTCCCATTTATACTATAGATTCCATCCATCTCAGCCTCCTTGTGTTGATCTTCCACCCCTTCCTCCCCTTGATCAATAAATCTTCAAAAATAACTTCTTCCTTATTGTGAACAACACCCAAATTTTCATAAAAAATTGGGGGTTTTGAAAAATCAATACCAACCTCTTCTTTCTCCTCGAATTCAACTAGAACATTATCATGTACTATAATATTGGAAGTAATAATATCACCACAAACCTGAACAATGCTCAAATTTTCTTTGAACTCACAAATAACCTCCTCATCAAAAGCTTCTTCTTGAGTAGGAAATTCTTCAATAGGCAACTCCCCATTAAAGACCGAAATATTCGCCCTAATCTTGGGTCGTTGATCTTGAGGAGGCACTGCCCTGGCTTCACCTGCCTCATTATCCGAAGCATCCCCGCCTATTGGATCATCACGGTGGAGATTTTCCCCGCGAGGACCAGCCCGATTTCGTGGGTTGACATCACCACCACCACCTACCCGCATCTGAACCAAAGCCGCCAATAATTCCGCATGTTGACGATCGCGACGCTCTCTGTCTAATCGCATACGTTCAATGGCTGCTTGTTCCTGCTGTGCCATGCGTTCAAGGATTGTTGTGATGTCGCCGTTGTTTCCTCCATTGTTAGTCATCTTCTCGTCGGAGAACCATAGGATCGACCGAGCTCTGATACCAATTGATGTAAATAGAATGAAATGCAACGGAATAGTAACAAGGCTTGATCGAAATCAAAACCTTCTGCAAACCAATGAATTGACTTAATAAGAAACTCCTAAGAGAATCTTCTGCTAGCTAAAAAGCTTAAGGGAAAACCCACAATTGTAAAGCAATTAATTTTATTAATAAAAAATAGTCTAATTTTCGGATTACAACTCTAGGCCTATTTTATAGTGCCCATAAAATTTGAAAATCAAGAAATAACCTCCTAAAATAACTCCTAACCTAATAGGTAACCTATTAGGACTTAAAAACTGGTAAATCAACTCAAAATCTTCTCTAAAATCACCTATAATTGACCTATTAAAATTAATGACGAAAATAAGAAATAAAATATAAACTAATACAGATTAAATCCTAAAATACTAATTAAAATACAAAAATAATTACTATATTTGACTTCGTCAAATATCCTTCCTACATCATATTTATATGATACACTCTCCACCCTCAAGATGTATTAGCAAATTTGAAAAAACAAATTGATCATTTATTTTGAGGCAGTGTGGTATATCATGGGGGGTTTGAAGTTTCCATTTTTCAGTTTAGAGCTTGAGTTTCTATTTTTGTATTATCAATTAGGTGTAGCAACAACTTTGTTAGTATCTTAGGTGGCGGATCTAGGACGTTTCGACAGCGGGTGCACAATTTCCATTATAAAAGTTCAAACTGATTTTTTTTTTCAAACACGATGATATTATAATAAAAATTTAAAACATAAGTTAATTATAAAAATATGTTAATCTTTAACCCGCCGTTTTCTTCTTATTGTTTACTTGAAAATAATAACCTTATGTCATGAAAAAAAACCGATATTTACATTATAGTTGTTTTAATTAATGATGACATCATTTTAGAAATCATTTCTTTAAATTAATCTTGTAATTTATTTTTTATAAATTTCAAATTTACCTTTTTATAAACCGTAAACGATGAAAAAACTAATAGATAATAAATAAATTTCATTTATATTAGTTAAAATAATGAGCAAAAGAATCCAAATATAAATATATTTAAAAAGAAAAAACATTTATCATAATAGAGGCAAAAAATTTAACTTGAATAATAAATAAAAACTATTTATAATATGATTATAAAAGAATTTAAGTAAGATATTGAAAAGGTGTTTATATCTCATATTAGAGGCAAAAAAACAATTTGAGATTAGATGTAACTAGTATGATTTGAACCCTGCTCTTTATTGATAAACTTTAACAACTTATCAACTAAACTAGTAATATGATCTGTTAAAAACTATGGTGGAAATTAACTAATCTTATTTACGAGTGCACTTATTAAGTAATGTAAAAAAAATTATATACTCCCTCCGTCCCACGTGAATGCAAACTTATTTCTATTTTGGTCCGTCTCACGTGAATGGAAACTTCCCAAAATGGCAAAGAATATTCACTATTCCACCCACTCATTCTTTCTCCTACTTCACTTTTACACGCACAACATTCTCTCTCCTCACTATTCCTCCCACTCATTCTCTCTCCTATTTAATTTTTTATACTCACAACATTTAACTTTTTCTCTTTCTTACATCACTTTTTCTTAATTTCCACACCCAAAAAGTTAGTTTACATTCACGTGGGATGGAGGAAGTATTTTTTAACTAGAAATACAATTTGACCGGATGCACGTGCACCCCCACTTGACACACTAAATCCGCCCATGATTCTTAACAGAAATTAAACATGTGTTTGGGTTTTGGTTTGTCTACTAAAGATAGTGATACACCATGTAAGTCGCAGTGTAGTAAAATGAGATAAAAAGATAAAGGTCCAATTAATCTGGTGAGCAATGGAATTTAGCCAAATATGGACGGAAGAAATAACTAACCTATGGTAACAACTATTCCCTCCCTAAATGAATACTTCCTCTTCTGTTCCAATACAAACTATATATATATATTTTTTTTATTGAGTATCTCATTGCAAACTATATAATTTTTTCAAATGAAAATATTTTATTGCTTTTATAATAGTGGACCCACATTTCATACTAACAAAACAACAACAATTCATTTATTATTTTCTACCTCACTTTCTCTCTTCTAACTCATTTTTCATAATCACACCACCTAATTCACTACACTTTTTCTTAATTCTTGTGCAAACAGTAACTGAGAAGATTGTATTGGGACGGAGGAAGTATTTAAATTTTATTTTTAAATAATACAAAGATGTGTACTTTTTAAATATTTAAATTGCAAATATAATATTCTTATTATTAACTTTCTAAACATTTAGTTTCATGATAATAAAATAAATATTTGTTTTTTTTATGAAAAGTGTTTAGGGACAAAGGTTATTTACAAAAAAAAAAAATTATTTTGAAACAAAAAAAAATCTTAAATTTGAACATTTATTTAGGAACCGAGCCAACCGTCATTTTCTTAGCTTCAGTTAAAATAACAAGGAGGGCACAACAGATACATTCCAATTAATAAGGGGTGAGCAATGGAATTTAGCCAAACATTAGGGACCTGTGAATGCAATATACCGTCTAGACGACTATTTGTCCGCTTCAGCGAACTTTTGTCTAATTCCGATCCCAGCCTTTCGCGCCACTTCTCCCCCCCCCCTCCCACCCCCACCCTCTCTCTCTTGCCAGAGGACCGCGAGCAGGAGAGAGACGAAAGTTTTCAACTATTCGTTAATGGAACCAGCCAACAGAAAACCCTCCGTCCCAACTGCATCAACCGGACGCCGATTAAAGCCGGAGGCTTTATCGTCTCTCCGGAAAGGAATTTCAATGATATTGTCGCATTGGATTGGCCTTCAAATGGCCATCGATAACCAATGGGGTGGCCGTGATTCCTTCAAGAAATCCGAAGAACTAGCCTCTGATATACACTCCCTCTTCTCTCGTTCCAAAGGTTAGGTTAATTGCATTGAAACAAGCCTTCCTGTCGGTGAGGTCTAGGGTTCGAACCCTCTCCTTGCCTCTCCCGGCTTGGAACACCGTCAAATGAGACCAAAGTTTTGTTTCGTGCTATAATAAATTTTTTATGGCTTGAATGAACCTTATTTGTGATATAATGATTGTCTTATATTGTTTGAGCTATTTAGTTACGCTTTCTCTTTTATTCATTTTCTACTTAGTTACTCCCTCCGTGACACTGCGTCAAAATTAATGTCCATTTTTGTTACTGAATTAAAAAATGAAAATTCATTTTGGGACTGGTAATAGATTCTTGAATTTCTGATGAGCAGAGGGGGTCTGTGTGGAAGATCTAGAGAGTATGTTACATGAGAGATTGCTGCTTTCTTTCAACACCGAGATTGAGGATGGAAGCATTGAAGAGGTACATTGCACTGCTTGTTTATGAATGAAACTCAAGTGTTTGTGACACGATAATTCTAAAGTTATTAAATGTGGCCTTAGTTTTTTGTTTTATCGATCGATCAATCATTCAATTGAAATGTGATATTTCAAGCTGGTCACTTTGTAAGATAGTCCAAACGCCTTTTCTTTGTCTTACTCTTTTCATTTTTTTTTTTTTTTGTTTCTCCGTTGCCAACATAGATTTTATCCCCGAAAGTTATATGCGGTGGCGAAGCCAGAAATTTTTGATAAGGAGGTCAAGATTTTTTTTTTTTTTTTTTTTATAACCGTTCTAATTGAGGTATCCAATTTTTGTATACAAGGGGTCTAAATAATAATTTAGTGCAATTTTTTCTTAAAATTAAGGGGGTCAAAATGTATATTTTCATCATTTTTAGTAGTAGAAAGTCATTTTTTAAAAATTTAAAAGGGTAAAAATTGACACGTTCCAAATTTGAAGGGGGTCGACCGACCCCCATAGCTTCAACGTGGCTTCACCACTGGTTATATGTGAAAACTTCAGTTTCCTGCATCAATGTACGGACTTTGCATGAATCTTACATTGTAGTTTGACCTAATTGTACATCAATGCAAGAAATATGAAATGTATAATATTCTTATGAACACGATATGTTTGAAATGGAACTAAAACATGTGTTTTGAATTAATCAATGTTAAAGTATAAATCATCAGACATTCTTACTGATGTGGCAGTAACATTCGGCAGAAGGCAAGTGCACAGGGCTCTCTCACTAACAATCTTCCTATGGTTCACAAACATTATCTTATCTGTTACTCCCTCTGTCCCAAATTGAATTTTTTTTGTCCCAAAATGAATGATCTTTTGAAACCTTGCCTTTAGATTACTTTGTCCCTAAATGCTTTTTTCATAGTTCTGTTGTGAAAATCACGCCCACGCAGCGGAAAACGGACCGAGCTAGGAAGAAAAATAAGGGCAACACACACGAAAAGTAAATCACACACAAAGGAACACACAAGAATTGTTAACCCGGTTCGTTGCAACAACAACTACGTCCGGGGGCGCTAATATTCTCTCTAATATTTTCCGATGTTACAATTTGTTTCTAGGCTATCACATGTATTTATAGGGAACAATAAATCAAATCCTAGTAATAAAAGGATTCCTACTCAAGAAAGTAATCTTCTTTCTTCACAAGTCCTTCCAAATATTACTACCAAAAGGAAACACCAATGTAGGAGAAGATCTTGTCCAAATAGGAAACCAATCGTAATTGAGAAAAAACTTCCCCGGCACGTGGGCGGTCGCCCACCACCCTATGGGCGGTCGCCCATGATGGAAAAATCCTCCGAGCCAACCTTCTGTGCAACTGGGCGGTCGCCCATCACCACCTTGGGCGGTCGCCCAGCTCGACAGTCACTCCTCGGCGATTTTCTTCTTGATTCCTTTATCCGTGGTTTTGACTCTACATCCCAACAATCTCCCACCTGGAGACAAACCATCCATGATACCTCTTCTTGAAACAAATTTCAGTGGCCAGCTATTGCGTTGGTAGCGCCCGGCCTCTTGTCTAGTTATCCAAGTGAGTTGAAGCTGAGCTACGCTTCAACATAACTGTCGGTTCTACCATGCTCCGAGTCTTCATTTCGAATGATCCTCCCTGCACATCCCCGCTCACTTGTTTGCTAACTATCGATCCTGAACAACGCGAATCCACGTGCCCCAGACAATCACAAGCTTGGAACCTTTGTGTGTTCTTTGCAACCCATCGCATCACCGTTCTAGATCCCGCTCCCATGTTGGCCAAATTGGCTCCGCGTCGGCCGACTTCATCACCCAATTTTCTACCAACATACCATTTCGTGAAATTTCTCCCACCATGGCGATCTCGGCCACCACCATTCATCATTGGGATGCGCCTTCGTTTTCCCCAACGACTCATGTTGCATGTGGTATACAACATATTTTTCACGCCGCCACGAGCCACCAAGCTAGCTCCGCGGTTTACCTTCCACGTCCCACAACCGAAGGTCACCACACAACCCTCCTTATCAAGTTGCCTTATGGAAATCAAGTTCCTCTTCAAATCCGGAATATGTCGCACATCACGTAGCCGCAAAACAGTCCCATC
Source organism: Adenophora triphylla var. japonica (assembly GCA_022495995.1). Lineage (NCBI taxonomy): Eukaryota > Viridiplantae > Streptophyta > Magnoliopsida > Asterales > Campanulaceae > Adenophora > Adenophora triphylla. The sequence continues at coordinate 560,855 of JAFEMH010000642.1, read as the reverse complement.
CATTGCTTTGACCCGAACTACCCCCTTTCCAATGACCTTGACAGGATAATCGTTTCCCAAACGAACAACCCCAAAATCACCTGGAACGTACTGCTCCATTCTTTCTGCACTGGTGCATGAATGAAACGTCGAGCCCGAATCCAAAACCCACGAATCAGTTGAACTGCTCCCACCCAAGATTAATACGTCCGCCATCTCTTCAAAGAACATTCAATTCCTTCACTCTGCTGACCGCCGGACAACTTCTCCTAAAGTGCCCCTTCTCCCCACAATCGTAGCAAGTAATCACCTTCTTGCCACCCTTACTCTTTTCACCGACATTTAGTGCTAGCCCCGATGTCCCACCCTTGCTCTTCCTACGAATTTCTTCGCCAAGAATCACATCAACGACATCCGAAAACTTCAGCTTCACTTTTCCTGTTGAAACGTTAACTGCTATCGCAGTCGTATCCCAACTTTTCGGTAAAGAAGAAAGTAAAATCAACGCTAGTACCTCGTCATCAAGAGTAACAGCCACGGAAGACAGTTGGGTCGCAGTAGATTTGAATTCACTTATATGCTTTGTTGCCGATATGCCCTCCACCATCCTTATGTTCAACAGCTTCCTCATTAGATGAGCTTTATTCGCCGCCGATGGTGCCTCGTACATGCTCGCCAACATCTCTAACATCTCCATGGTTGTCTTCGCCTCCAAAACATTCTTCGCCACAACCTTGGTCAACGTTTGCCTAACAAGCCCTAACGCTTTCCGATCCAAGATTTCGAATTTTGCTTCCTCTATGTCATCCGGCTTTTCTTTTAATGGTAGATACAAATCCTTGTTCCACAGAACATCCTCGATTTGTGTCTTCCAAAAATTGAAATCCGTCCCATCAAACTTTTCGATCAACATCTTATTACCATCCTCCAAAGCTCCCAAGAAATCCATAGCAAAAGACCAGCCAACCAATGATTCGACAAAACCAAAGGCTCTGATACCAGTTGTTGTGAATTCACGCATCGGAACGGCCCAAGCTTTGAAATAATAATAAGAGCAACACACACGAAAAGTAAATCACACACAAAGGAACACACAAGAATTGTTAACCCGGTTCGTTGCAACAACAACTACGTCCGGGGGCGCTACCAAGCCAAAATATTCTCTCTAATATTTTCCGATGTTACAATTTGTTTCTAGGCTATCACATGTATTTATAGGGAACAATAAATCAAATCCTAGTAATAAAAGGATTCCTACTCAAGAAAGTAATCTTCTTTCTTCACAAGTCCTTCCAAATATTACTACCAAAAGGAAACACCAATGTAGGAGAAGATCTTGTCCAAATAGGAAACCAATCAGCTGCAGAAAAAACTTCCCCGGCACGTGGGCGGTCGCCCACCACCCTATGGGCGGTCGCCCATGATGGAAAAATCCTCCGAGCCAACCTTCTGTGCAACTGGGCGGTCGCCCATCACCACCTTGGGCGGTCGCCCAGCTCGACAGTCACTCCTCGGCGATTTTCTTCTTGATTCCTTTATCCGTGGTTTTGACTCCACATCCCAACAAGTTCATTATTTTTTTGCAAAACTAAATTTTGAAAGTGAATAGCAAGTATGTTTATGACTTTTTTCTATTAAAAATTAACATTTTCAGAATGACCCTTTATACAAAATGGACATTCATTTTGGGATGGAGGGAGTACAAGCAAAGAGTACGTCTTTATAGTAGGGAAAATTCAGCTAGACGAATGTCCAGCAGGAAATGAAACTAAAGAGAAGAATGGACTCGCTAACAACATTGTTGCTATATTTTCCTGTAACTTGTCAATTAAAATACTGCCTTCACCTTTTCCCTTGAAATCTATGCTGCAGAAGTTGTACACTCATAAACCGAGCTACTAAAAGAATCGAATAATGACAACTAGTATTATTTCTTATGATCTTATCCTCTTGGTTCGATTTGATGTTTTGGCAGGTTGCAGAACAGTTGATGGTTTTGCATGAAGAATACATGCATGGAAATCACTAAATAAAGGATTCATGCGATTCAGTCTCATTTTGGAGCTAGCTAGGAGCCGTGCTGAGCTCTTACATGTGTTATGAGAGGTTATCATTATGTCCATTTCTCCCAAAGTCCGTCCCTAGCTCCTTTTTAGCATCAAACATTTTAGTTGCATGTAAACTACCCTCCTTTCAGAAAACATTGGTCATTCATTTTGTGACGGAGGGAGTATATGAAACAAAGTAATTGAATGTGTTTTTGCTGAAAGTAATGCAATACTTCCTCATTTATCTTGTTTCAGGATAGGTGAGTTCAGATGCAATAGTAAATAGCAGCAGTAGAAGGTGATTGCCACTATCATTAAGCAACAAAGGTAGAAATTTCTTTTGGTATATTTTCCTTAGGATCTTAAATATTCAGATAAATGAAATGCAATGTGATAGATTTAATGTTGTATCAGCAAGGGGCTGGTTATTGTTGCACTATATCTCGTCTCTTATACCTGATCTCATATGTGATGCCAGGAATCAGGTAAAGTAGTTGAAGAGACAGTTGGAGGAAGCCTAGTCGAGTTTTAGGGCATGTGGCAGATTCAAGCGACATTACGCAGAAACTAAGGGTCAAATGTCCAATGCCCGATTATCTTTTAAGGGCGATTCTCGCCTTTTTTTTTTTTGGTTGCTTGAAGAAAAACTTTTTGCCCAAAAGTTCATAGACAATGATGTTTGTCTAATTGGGCTTTAGTAAGTGAACCTGTAGTGATATAATTAAGCTCTGGAGATTGAAATTTGAGTCCCATCTAATTTAATAATTCTGCCACAAACAACTTATGGATCAAATAAGTTGCCTCTTGGGAACAAAGGTGATGTTGAAATGGTGACAATTAGAGTTGTCAATTCGGGAATATGGGACGGGGTGGGACGAAATTATTTGTCACGACGGGAACGGGACGAGACGGGACAAAACGGGACGGGACTAAAATACTCTGTCCCATTTGCGGGATGCGGGATCTCGCGTGATAATGCGGGACCCGTTGACTAGGAGGGATAAGCGTTGACTAGGCGCCAAGGCCACGGCGAAGGCCAAGGCCTATTTATGCTTGAAACCCCAGCTTCAGCCTCCTCATATATAAGGCCAAGTAGGGGGGTGTAAATGGTTCGGTTTGAGCCAATTTACGAACCGAACCACTAGTAATCGGTTTGAAAAAATCTCAAACCGAACCGAACCATAAAAAAATTCAAACCGAACCAAACCAAACCGCCATGGTTTGGTTCGGTTTGGTTCGAACCGCGGTTTGATTTTACGGTTCGAACCACGGTTTACACAATTCAAACTACGGTTCAAACCATGAAATAGAACATTGCTTAAACCATTAATTAGAACATGGTTTCAAACTACACAATTCATTGTCATGTTTGTTTGAATTTTCCAAACATAACATACATAAGAGATTCAGTATTTAAACACAAATTGAAATTGTGCTTCAATGTTTATGATAACAACATGCCATTTGAGTGCTTGTAATGGTATGTGCTAAATAGCGAATTAACATTATTACAAGAATATAAACCAAAAGAAAAAAGGGTTATGGGCTGTTGTGCAATCGCAGCGGAAGCAAGAACACAAAACTCAAGAACACACAAGCAATTAATCGGGAAATCGAAAGAGAAAGAGAAGAGAATCAATTTGGGGTTGAACCTTGTATTCTGTATTATGTGCAATAATCCATAGTGCCCTTCAAATATCTGAGAATCCACTTAACTGCTTCCCAATGCTGTTTGCCCGGATTCGCCATATACTTGCTAACCACACTAATGGCTTGCGCCAAATCTGGCCTCGTGCAAAACCATAAAGATACATGAGACATCCCAGCTGCGCTTGCATAGGGAACCTTTGACATCCTCTCGAATCTCTTCGCCGAACTCGGGAATCCGAGGCGATAAACTAAAATGACTCGCCAATGGTGTCTTCACAGGTTTTGCATCCCGCATATTGAACCTCTCCAACACCTTCTCCACATATCCGGCTTGAGACAGCCCACAATCTCCTAGATTTTCTTCGTCTCTGGGCGAATCTCCATCCCAAGAATCTTCTTGGCTTCCCCCAAATCCTTCATGTCAAACTCTCTACTCAACAAGGCCTTCAACCGATTGACCTCGTTCTTACTCCTACCCGCGATAAGCATATCATCCACATACAAGAATGTAAAAATACAAGAACCATCATCAAGGCTCTTCACATAAACGCAAAGAATCATACTCACAACGCTTGTAGCCAATACGTACCATGTAAGAGTCAAACCTCATGTACCACCGCCTCGGAGATCGCTTCAGCCCATAGAGTGACTTCTTCAATCTACAAACCAACCGCTCCCGCCCGGGCTCCGTGAACCCACGTGGTTGCTTCCATGAAAATCTGCTCATCCAACTCACCGTGTAGAAACGCGGTTTTCACATCCATCCGCTCCAACACCAAATCATAGTGCGCTACAAGACCCAACACAATCCGAATGGAAGTATGTCTCACAACAAAGTAAAAATCTCATTATAATCCACCCCTCTCGCCGCGAATTATCCCGAACCGGTTTCTCCCACGTTCCCCGATTTTCCTTCACAAATAACCCTCACCCGTTGAGTTCATCAACGGACTTCTTCCGTTTATGAAAAGCAAGAAGAGCTTCGTGACCGGTTGCAACCTTACCTCGTATCCTTCCCCAAGTCAACGTAGTAACAAGATTTTCGTATGTCGAAGAAGTCGGCAACGACCAAAGAACATCAACGCCTTGTCCTCTTCCTCGAACGTCACCTCCACCCTAACCAAATCATTGAGTATTTGGTTAAACGTGTGGATATGAGCCTCAAGATCCGAACCCTCCGCCATCTTAAGCCCATACAACCTTTGCTTGAGATGCAACTTGTTCGACTGGCCGATTTTGACATATACCGGCCTTCCAAAATCTCCCAAACCTTCGTTTGGTGATTCCTCATCGATCACGTGATACACCACCTCATCCGCAAGGCAGCACCGCCGTATCGAAGAAATGCCCGCTCTTGCAACTCCTTCCATGGACCTTCTTCGATATCATCGGGTTTAGTCGAATGTCGAAGAACCTTTCCCAATCCTGCTTGAACCAAGAAATCCTTCACCCTCCGTTGCCACAACGCAAAGTTTCCATGACCATCAAACTTTTGAACGTCGGACTTCACGGTGATAGAATTCCCCTGCACATCGCAACCGTGCTCGATACCGCTTGTTGTGCAATCGCAATGAAGCAAGAACACAAAACTCAAGAACACACAAGCAATTAATCGGGAAATCGAAAGAGAAAGAGAAGAGAATCAATTTGGGGTTGAACCTTGTATTCTGTATTATGTGCAATAATCCATAGTGCCCTTCAAATATCTGAGAATCCACTTAACTGCTTCCCAATGCTGTTTGCCCGGATTCGCCATATACTTGCTAACCACACTAATGGCTTGCGCCAAAAGAAAAAAAACCAAAAGAAAAAAAGGGTTATGGGCTATAACAAATTAATAGAATTAGGGGTTTTCAAATCTAAATGTAAGGTGAAAATGAAATATATACATATGTACGGTTAATATTGAACGGTTTGGTGGTAGACAACCAGAAAAATGGAACAGGGGAATGCGTAACTTAGGAAAAGGGTAGGAGATCCGAGCCCATTATAATCGATCCGAGCTCCGAAAGTGACGAGATAAGTATTAATGCCCCATCCGCAAATTCCCATGACTCAATTGTTAATTCAAACTCGATGAAAATATGCCACCAAGAAATACCCGAGAATTTTGAGGATTTTCTCGACTCTCTTGATGAAATTCTTGCAGCCTCTTCCTACAGTGTCCCATTCTCTCCCTCTCCCCGCCACTTTACTAAAGATATGGCGTAAGCTCGTAAGAAGCCGACTAAAATTCTTGGTGCGGATCTCCGTTCTTTGTTCTCCTCCAAGGACTTAATCACCGAAATTGTAGCTCGTCCTCAAAGCTTCAAAAAGGTTTCTGGCTTCCACGGACTCGAATATGATATTTTGAAGTTAATCGATGAAATCCCAGCAAGAGTTAAGGCATTGGAGGAAGCTAAGAAAGTGCAAACAGATGCTAAGAAATTCTTTTCAGACGTGGAGGTTAATATATCACAAGCTACTAGTCTCAAGCATAAGTACACTGAATCAAGAACGAAAAAAGTTATGCTGCAGACAAGCATCAACTCTGAATCATTGGCCTTAGAGAAAATCGATGAGGAAATCTCTAATCTACAAGCCCGAAGAGATCAAGCGAGTATCATGATTGGGGAAATTAAGAGAGAGATGGATGAGATCACATATAAGCAAAGAATGGTGTTTGAGTGGCTTCCAAAGGTTGTTCAAGAGATTCAGCTTGCTCGTATTCAAGCATCTGAATGGGAGCTGAAAAAGAAAGGTGCAGAAGCTCAAGAGGCGAGAATTCTTGAGAAATTTGCTCCTCTGAAAGGTTTCTCCTTTGAACTATTCATGTCTTTGTTAGGTAAGGCAAAATCTGTTGGAATATTTGCATATGTGGTGTTGAAGTTCATAGTCATATTGCCTTGGTGGGTAATTGGCTTGGAATGAACGAGGCAAGGAGGATTTTCACGTCTGGGTTGCTGCCTTCGAGAGCGGCCGCGCCACCCCGTGAGCGGCCGCGCTTCTCTTCCGCAGCCTTCACCCCAATTTCCCCGTCTTCGAGCGGCGGTCGCGCAAGCCCCGAGGGCGGCGCGCATTGTTACGGGTGAGTGAAATCCTGGGCCGAATTAAATCAGGTTTTTAGGTCTAAATTAAGCCCTAAACCTAATTTATTCCACACGTATAAATACTCTCTTCCTCCCAGCCGTTTTTGGTACTTGAATATTGAAGAGAAACACAATTCTCTTGCTTTGATTCAAAGATCAAACACTCCCGTTCATAGAGATTTGTTCGTGAGATTCAAGGCGATTGAGATAGGACCGCCGGTGACTACCTACATGTGTGCTGCTTTGTGGTACGTAGTCCGTGATCGCTTTATCCTCGGAGAAATTTGCCTCGTACCCGAGTTGCACCAATTGGGGCAATATTTTCTCTTAGGACAGCCTTTTCCTAAGGCGACTCGATCAAATCACGATAAGTTTTCTAACCGTTTGATTTCTTGTTTCGTTGTTTTCCCGATCCTCGTTCCTTGGCTTTCGCTTTTGCTATTGGCATCTTAATTGGTACGTCTCTTGACTTGATCAATAAAATCCCCTACCGTTGATTAAATCTTTGTTTAATCATGCGGTGCTTATTAATTTAATTTCCAAATGCCTAAGAGAAAATAGTAGTTTTATTTGATCATGTCTCGGTGGTTCCTCTAGCTCTCCCTTTAAGTCCCTAGTTGACACCTCCGATCTTCCGGAGAAGTTTGGTGGTAAGAACTTCAAGCGTTGGTCCGAACGCATGAAGATCCTGGGCCGTCAATTAAGGGCATGTCTCGGTATGCCGACATCTAAATGTCCCGCCCGAATGGTGATGATCCAGTTAATGTGGCCGCCGTTAAACCGTGGAAGGAGCAGACGATGTTGTTCGAGGATGCATTACCGTCGCCTTTGTCGAATGCACTCTTTGATGTTTATTGCTCTGCTCCTCTCACCGCTCGCGTCACCGTGGGACTCGCTTTCCAAGAAGTACAGACCGATGAATCCGGTGTGGAAAAGTACCAAGTAGGAAAGTTCCCGAATTATCACATGAGTGAGGGCAAGTCGGTTACCGACCAAGTGCACGAACTCCAAATCGTTTTGCAATCACCAAGGATGCCGACATGGGACTTCCCGATAAGTTCGTTGTCATGGCTATCATTGAGAAGTTTCCTCGATCTTGGGGGAATTCGGCATGACCCTCAAGCATCGTGATCGAAACTTGACACTCAATGAGTTGATGAATGCAATTGCGATTCAGGAGGTGCATAATGGTAACCAACCTAGCGTACACTGGAGGCCGCCGCCAATATGGTTACCGGTAAAAGCAAGTTTAAAGGAAAAGGTGTGAAAACTTCTAAGGATAAAGAAAACCATGATAAGCTTAAAGTTAAGAAAAATAACTTTAGGAAGCCAAGAGCAAAACAAACCGGCTGGAATTGTGGAGAAGGTGGACACTTTTCTAGGGACCGCCCGTCCAAGAAAGGAAAAGGACCACAAGCCTCATCGATGACCATCCCGCCGTCAACATGGTGTCGGGTCCGAAGGATTATGATGATCCCGACTCGACGCACCCGGGAGTTGACGATCCGACCCGCAATGTTACAAAGCATGTAACTTCTTGTCCCGAACTCTTTATCGTCTATGAACCCAACGAGCGGCTAGTTGACACTGGGGCAAATGTGCACGTTAGGCCGATAAATTGCTATTTGTGTCTTACCACCCGTCCGTGGTAGATCGCTGACGATGGGGAACTCTAGTGCCGCAAAGGTGCTTGGGACCGGACGCGTGGACCCGAGGTTTCCCAATGGGCGCATTCTTACCTTGCATCGAGTGTATCACGTTCCTGATATTCGTCGCAACATTATTAGTGGTTCTAGTCTAGTTAGGGAAGGATTTGAGATTTCATTTAAGTGTAATAAGGTTATTATTTTGGATTCTGGTAGTTTTGTGGGGAAAGGTTATTCCTCGGATGGTTTATTTAAAATTAGAGTTGAAACTGATGTTTGTTCGCACAACAATAATTTTAGTTCTATTGATTATCCTGTTTCGTATTCCATTGAATCTTCAAATGTTTGGCATGGTCGTTTAGGACATATTAACTATGATTCTGTGAAAAGAATGATGAACTTAGATATTATTCCTAAACATGCTATTGATAAGAATTCTAAATGTCATGTATGTGTTGAAGCTAAATCTACAAAAGGTCCGTTTAAGTCGGTTGTGAGAAATTCTGAAATTCTAGATTTAGTTCATACTGATATTTGTGAATTTAATGGTGTGTTGACCAAAGACAAAAAGAAATACTTTCTCACCTTTATTGATGATGCCAGTAAATACTGTTATGTCTATTTGCTTAGTTCTAAGGATGAAGCATTAGATAAATTCATTATATTTAAGAACGAAGCAGAAACACAAACTGGCAAGAAACTTAAACGGTTAAGGTCTGATAGAGGAGGTGAATATGAGTCTAACCCCTTCATGTATTATTGCCAAGAAAACGGAATTGTACATGAAGAGACTCCTCCCTACACCCCTCAATCAAATGGTGTTGCGAACGTAAGAATAGAACCCTTACCGATATGATTAACAGCTTTACTCATAAGTTCTGGATCGCCCAAATATATGTGGGAGAGGCTTTGAATACGGCTTGCCATATTCGAATAGAGTCCCTCCTAAGCATAGAAAGGAAAGTCCGTTTGAACTTGGAGAGGTCGACAGCTAGCTTGAAACACTTAAAAGTGTGGGGGTGCCTTGCAAAGGTACTTGTACCCGCACATAAAAGGAAAAAGCTTGGACCTAAAACCGTTGATGCTATCTTTATAGGTTATTCTGAAATAAGTTATGCATTGAGATTTCTTATTATAAAATCTGAAATTTCGGCATAGATGTGAACTCTATAGTTGAGTTACGTGATGCAACATTTTTGAGGATGTGTTTCCTATGAAGGACGGACTTCCTAAGGAATCTAACCCGACCACTAATTCCATTCCCGCTCAAGTAGAGGAGATGACAAATGTGGGGGTTGATTCCAAGGCAACTCATTCGACGATGAGATTGAACCAAGAAGGAGTAAAAGGGCAAGGACCACCAAGGACTTTGGAAATGATTTTATCACTTACAATGTCGAGGGTGATCCTCTAACCTTCAAGGCTGCTATGGCTATTTCTGATGCCAAGCAGTGGAAGGATGCTGTTAAGAGTGAGATGGATTCTATTGTCTCTAATGGGACATGGGAACTGGTCGATCTCCCTCCTGGTTGTAGCACGATAGGATGTAAGTGGGTCTTCAAAAGGAAACTGAAACCGGATGGAACCGTTGACAAGTTTAAGGCTAGGTTAGTGGCTAAGGGATTCAAGCAAATGGAAGGAATAGACTATTTCGATACCTATTCACCAGTTGCTAGAATGACTACAATCCGAATGCTTATCACATTGGCCTCTGTATATGATCTTCCTATCCATCAGATGGATGTTAAGACCGCTTTCTTGCATGGCGATCTTGAGGAAGAAATTTATATGGATCAACCTGAAGGTTTTGAGGCCCCTGGCAATGAGAGAAAGGTTTGTAAACTTGTTAAGTCCTTGTATGGACTTAAACAAGCCCCTAAGCAATGGCATGAAAAATTTGATTAAATTATTTCATCGTTTGGCTTTGTTAATAATGAGTTTGATAAGTGTGTTTATAGCAAGAGTATTGGTGATAGTAGTATTGTCTTATGTCTGTATGTCGATGATATTCTGTTGTTTGGAACGGATATGAGGATAATTGATACTACTAAGGCATTCTTGAAAAGTAAGTTTGAGATGAAAGATATGGGAGTAGCAAGTGTGATTCTTGGCCTTAAGTTGACTCGTTCAACAAGTGGCATAACCATATCGCAGTCTCATTATACTGAAAGTATAATTGAGAAATTTGGTTATAAGAATTGCAAAGTGGCTAAGACTCCATATGACCCTTCATCTGCTCTTACTAAGAATGAAAGTGGAGTACCGATGGCTCAGTTGAGATATTCTCAAATTATTGGAAGTTTGATGTATCTTGCCAATTGTACTAGACCGGATATATCCTATTCGGTTACTAGGTTGGCTAGATATACTCAATGTCCAAATAAAGCACATTGGGAAGCTCTTGATAGAGTTCTCAAGTATTTGAAGGGAACGATTTCCCTTGGGCTGCATTATGGTAGATATCCTTCTGTGCTTGAAGGGTATAGTGATGCAAGCTGGATTGCCTTTAACTCCGGGAGCTATGGTTGTACGGGGTATGCTTTCACCTTAGGCGGAGCCGTTAGCCGTTGGAGGTCGACCAAACAAACTCTGTTGTCTAGGTCTACATTTGAGGCCGAATTAGTTGCTCTTGACACTACCGGATTGGAAGCCGAATGGCTTCGAGGACTTATGTCCGAGTTGCCCATGGTCGAAGCATATGCCTGTTATCTCGTACATTGTGACAACACCGCCACAATTGAGAAACCGAAAAGTGTCAAGTACAATCAGAAAACTAGGAGGCACATCCAAATTAGATTAAAATCTATAAGGGATCTAGTGTCTCGAAGGTGATAGTCAGAGATTATGTTGGTACCAAGGATAACACAGTGATCCTTTAACCAAAGGGCTTGAATTTGCTCTAGTTCAAAAATCTAGGTTGGGGATGGGACCGAACCCCGTCTCGACTCAAACGCAAAGTAGCAACCCAATCTACCTGAGTGGAGATCCCACAAAGGAGATTCAATGTGGTAATAACAAGTCGTGGGGTGAGTCGGAGCACCAAAGAATAGATTGACATTTTACATGTCTCGAGTCTATCCCCGAATAGCCTAGAGGTGCTCATTGCTAATTTAGTAAAAGTTTGGAACTTTGAATGGGATCAAGTCTTTTAGACAAGATGTTAAAGCGATGACATCTTCCGAGATGCCCACTAAGTGAGTGTTGTTGTTGGCCGCAACTAGAGGAATTTGGGTTATTCCTTGAAAGCACTCATGATAGAGGATCGGGACGTATGGCTTATAAGCGTCAAGTGTTCGATAGAGGGCCTATCATAGCTTTTGTTGTGTTTGTTACCACAAGAAAGGCCTCTACATCCAAAGGCATCGATTCAAGACACCCGTTCATCCGGTCCCGTGGAGGTTTGCGTTGGATAACATAGGTAGTGGTTCAAGCCGGAAGGTACGATTATTGAAAGCATGGCAATGGACAATCTGTACACGTCATATTTCTATGAACTTGGGGGATTGTTGGAATATTTGCATATGTGGTGTCAAGTTCATAGTCATATTGCCTTGGTGGGTAATTGGCTTGGAATGAACGAGGCAAGGAGGATTTTCACGTCCGGGTTGCCGCCTTCGAGAGCGGCCGCGCTCACCCGTGAGCGGCCGCGCTTCTCTTCCGCAGCCTTCACCCCAATTTCCTGTCTTCGAGCGCGGTCGCGCAAGCCCTGAGGGCGGCCGCGCTTGTTACGGGTGAGTGAAATCCTGGGCCGAATTAAATCAGGTTTTTAGGTCTAAATTAAGCCCTAAACCTAATTTATTCCACACGTATAAATACTCTCTTCCTCCCAGCCGTTTTTGGTACTTGAATATTGAAGAGAAACACAATTCTCTTGCTTTGATTCAAAGATCAAACACTCCCGTTCATAGAGATTTGTTCGTGAGATTCAAGGCGATTGAGATAGGACCGCCGGTGACTACCTACCTGTGTGCTGCTTTGTGGTACGTAGTCCGTGATCGTTTTATCCTCGAAGAAATTTGCCTGTACCTGAGTTGCACCAATTGGGGGCAATATTTTCTCTTAGGACAGTCTTCCTAAGGCGACTCGATCAAATCACGATAAGTTTTCTAACCGTTTGATTTCTTGTTTCTGTTTGTTTTCCTGATCCTGTTCCTTGGCTTTCGGTTTTGCTATTGGCATCTTAATTGGTACGTTCTTGACTTGATCAATAAAATCCCCTACTGTTGATTAAATCTTTGTTTAATCTGTGGTGCTTATTAATTTAATTTCCAACAAAATCTGTATAGAAGGCATTGTATTTAGCAGTTAAGGTATTTTTAGAGTTAATAGTATTTTAGAATTGAAGTGTTTTAAGAGCTAAGGTAGGTGTAGTTGCTCCTTTGGACATCATATTACCTAATTTTAAGACTTATTGTTAACATCTTAACACTTTATCCTCTGCTTTCTCTTTTAAAAAATAAATAAAAACTAAAAAAAAAAAAAAATCTTTATCCTCTGCTTTGTGAGGGTATCGTTATATATGCTGTCGATTAAATCCTTTTTAATCCTGCAGAAAAGATGTTGAACGCCATAAAATCAATCAAGTATCAACCAAGTACAATAAAAGATAAAATCCCTTAAAATAGACATTCATTTAAGACTTCAATGAAAAAGTAATACTCCCTCCGTCCCAACATAAGGTGCCCATTTTTTGCTTTGTGCAAATTAATAAAATGGGATTATGGGTGGGAATAAAAAATGTTGTGAGTGTAATTTGAAAATAGGAGAGAGAATGAGTGGAGGGAATAGTAAATTATAATGGTGTTGTGAGTATTAAAATAATGTAGGAGAGAGAATGAGTGGAGGAAATAGTAAAAATTCCTTTGTCAAAAAAGGAAAGTGGAAGCTATTAACGGGATACCCAAAATGGCAAAATGGGAAGCTTCTACTAGGACGGAGGGAGTATTTTTTAACAAAAAAATTAATTGATAAAAATGTCATTTACTATATATAATAGCAAAACTTTTTCAAGCTCCTAGAAAACTCCAAGTGGCACAATATCATTGGCCAATCTTTCCATCATCCACCAATCACAATCATCCATTTGAAATTCAATTAGTAACTTTTAAAATTTATAGGAGTTGATTTTATACAATAAATTAGTAAAAAATTAAAATAGATTGAAGCACAAATAATTGTCTTACAAAAAGAGCAAAAGAAAATGAAAAAAACTTTAATAATTAAGAAACAAAGAAATCTAATACACAAAAGAAAATCAATATCAATATAAAAACATACGAAAAAATAAAATGCAAATAAAAAACGAAAATTAAAATTCTAATAATTAAAAAGTGAAAGATACATTCACAAACATACAAGAAATAGAAAAAAGAAAGAAATAAAATCAAAATAAAGACGAAAATTTATAAAATAAAAGTTAAAATTAAAATTAAAATCAAAATCAAAATAATAAACACAAACATAAATATAAAAAACAAATCCTAATCAAAATAAACCAAAAAAGATTATAAAGAAGTCACTCACAAATTCGAAAAAAAAAAAGAAATTTGTGAATCTACTATATATAATAGCAAAAGTTTTTCAAACTCCTAGAAAACTCCAAGTGGCACAATATTATTGGCCAATCTTTCCATCATACATCAATCACAATCATCCATTTGAAATTCAATTAGTAATTTTTAAAATTTCTAGGGGTTGATTTTAGACAATAAATTAGTTAAAAATGAAAGATTCCCGGGAGAACTTTCTATCTATTTGTTTTCTATAGAGGTTTATGGGTCGTAAATGCAGTCAGGAGTGAATAACTCCGGGGTTCGAGTTGAATTGAAACACAAATAATTTTCTTACAAAAAGAGCAAAAGCAAAATGAAAAAAACTTTAATAATTAAGAAAGAAAAAAATCTAATGCACAAAAGAAAATCAATATCAATATAAAAACATACGAAAAAATAAAATGCAAATAAAAAATGAAAATTAAAATTCTAATAATTAAAAAGTGAAAGAAACATTCACAAACATAAAATAAATTGAAAAAAGCAAGAAATAAAATCAAAATAAAGACGAAAATTTATAAAATAAAAGTTAAAATTAAAATTAAAATTAAAATTAAAATTAAAATTAAAATTAAAATTAAAATTAAAATTAAAATTAAAATTAAAATTAAAATTAAAATTAAAATCAAAATCAAAATCAAAATCAAAATCAAAATCAACATAATAAACACAAACATAAATATAAAAAACAAATTCTAATCTAAATAAGCCAAAAGAGATTATAAAGAAGTCACTCACAAATCCAAAAAAAAAAACGAGTTTGTGAATCTACTATATATAATAGCAAAAGTTTTTCAAGCTCCTAGAAAAACTGCTAGTGGCACAATATCATTGACCAATCTTTCCATCATCCACCAATCACAATCATCCATTTGAAATTCAATTAGTAACTTTTAAAATTTATAGTGGTTGATTTTATACAATAAATTAGTTAAAAATTAAAATGGATTGAAACACAAATAATTGTCTTACAAAAAGAGCAAAAGCAAAATGAAAAAAAAACTTTAATAATTAAGAAAGAAAAAAATCTAATGCACAAAATAAAATCAATATCAATATAAAAACATACGAAAAAATAAAATGCAAATAAAAAACAAAAATTAAAATTCTAATAATTAAAATGTGAAAGAAACATTCACAAACATACAAGAAATAGAAAAAAATAAGAAATAAAATCAAAATTAAGACGAAAATTTATAAAATAAAAGTTAAAAATTAAAATTAAAATCAAAATCAAAATAATAAACTCAAACATAAATATAAAAAATAAATTCTAATCAAAATAAACCAAAAAATATTATAAAGAAGTCCTTCACAAATTCGAAAAAAAAAAGAGTTTGTGAATCTACTATATATAATAGCAAAAGTTTTTCAAGCTCCTAGAAAACTTCAAGTGGCACAATATCATTGGCCAATCTTTCCATCATTCACCAATCACAATCATTCATTTGAAATTCAATTAGTAACTTTTAAAATTTATAGGGGTTGATTTTAGACAATAAATTAGTTAAAAATGAAAATGAATTGAAGCACAAATATTTGTCTTACAAAAAGAGCAAAAGCAAAATGAAAAAAACTTTAATAATTAAAAAAGAAAAAAATCTAATGCGCAAAAGAAAATCAATATCAATATAAAAACATACGAAAAAACAAAATGCAAATAAAAAATGAAAATTAAAATTCTAATAATTAAAATGTGAAAGATACATTCACAAACATACAAGAAATAGAAAAAAGCAAGAAATAAAATCAAAATAAAGACGAAAATTTATAAAATAAAAGTTAAAACTAAAATTAAAATCAAAATCAAAATAATAAACACAAACATAAATATAGAAAACAAATCCTAATCAAAATAAACCGAAAAAGATTATAAAGAAGTCACTCACAAATTCGAAAAAAAAGGAATTTGTGAATCTACTATATATAATAGCAAAAGTTTTTCAAACTCCTAGAAAACTCCAAGTGGCATAATATTATTGGCCAATCTTTTCATCATCCACCAATCACAATCATCCATTTGAAATTCAATTAGTAATTTTTAAAATTTCTAGGGGTTGATTTTAGACAATAAATTAGTTAAAAATGAAAATGGATTGAAGCACAAATAATTGTCTTACAAAAAGAGCAAAAGCAAAATGAAAAAAACTTTAATAATTAAGAAAGAAAAAAATCTAATGCACAAAAGAAAATCAATATCAATATAAAAACATAGGAAAAAATAAAATGCAAATAAAAAATGAAAATTAAAATTCTAATAATTAAAAAGTGAAAGAAACATTCACAAACATAAAATAAATTGAAAAAAACAAGAAATAAAATCAAAATAAAGACGAAAATTTATAAAATAAAAGTTAAAGTTAAAATTAAAATCAAAATCAAAATCAAAATCAAAATCAAAATCAAAATCAAAATCAAAATCAAAATCAAAATCAAAATCAAAATCAAAATCAAAATCAAAATCAAAATCAAAATCAAAATAATAAACACAAACATAAACATAAAAAACAAATTCTAATCTAAATAAGTCAAAAGAGATTATAAAGAAGTCACTCACAAATCAGAATAAAACGAGTTTGTGAATCTACTATATATAATAGCAAAAGTTTTTCAAGCTCCTAGAAAACTTCAAGTGGCACAATATCATTGGCCAATCTTTCCATCATCCACCAATCACAATCATTCATTTGAAATTCAATTAGTAACTTTTAAAATTTATAGGGGTTGATTTTAGACAATAAATTAGTTAAAAATGAAAATGAATTGAAGCACAAATAATTGTCTTACAAAAAGAGCAAAAGCAAAATGAAAAAAACTTGTAATAATTAAAAAAGAAAAAAATCTAATGAGCAAAAGAAAATCAATATCAATATAAAAACATACGAAAAAAATAAAATGCGAATAAAAAATGAAAATTAAAATTCTAATAATTAAAAAGTGAAAGAAACATTCACAAACATAAAATAAATTGAAAAAAAGCAAGAAATAAAATCAAAATAAAGACGAAAATTTATAAAATAAAAGTTAGAATTAAACTTAAAATTAAAATTAAAATTAAAATCAAAATCAAAATCAAAATTAAAATCAAAATAATAAACACAAACATAAATATAAAAAACAAATTCTAATCAAAATAAGCCAAAAGAGATTATAAAGAAGTCACTCACAAATTCGAAAAAAAAGGAATTTGTGAATCTACTATATATAATAGCAAAAGTTTTTCAAGCTCCTAGAAAACTCCAAGTGGCACAATATCATTGGCCAATCTTTCCATCATCCACCAATCACAATCATCCATTTTAAATTCAATTAGTAACTTTTAAAATTTATAGGGATTGACTTTATACAATAAATTAGTTAAAAATGAAAATGGATTGAAGTACAAATAATTGTCTTACAAAAAGAGCAAAAGCAAAATGAAAAAAACTTTAATAATTAAGAAAGAAAAAAATCTAAGGCACAAAAGAAAATCAATATCAATATAAAAACATACGAAAAAATAAAATGCAAATAAAAAACAAAAATTAAAATTCTAATAATTAAAAAGTGAAAGAAACATTTACAAACGTACAAGAAATAGAAAAAAGCAAGAAATAAAATCAAAATAAAGACGAAAAATTATAAAATAAAAGTTAAAATTAAAATTAAAATTAAAATCAAAATCAAAATAATAAATACAAATATAAATATAAAAATGAAATCCTAATCAAAATAAGTCAAAAGAGATTATAAAGAAGTCGCTCACAAATTCGAAAAAAAAAGGAGTTTGTAAATCTACTATATATAATAGCAAAAGTTTTTCAAGCTCGTAGAAAACTCCAAGTGGTACAATATTATTGTTCAATCTTTCCATCATCCACCAATCACAATCATTTATTTGAAATTCAATTAGTAACTTTTAAAATTTATAGATGTTGATTTTATACAATAAATTAGTTAAAAATGAAAATGGATTGAAGCACAAATAATTTTTTTTATTTTACTATAAAAATATAAATTAAACGTTCAATTAATGCTAACTATTACGTTAATTTAATTAATTTCACTATGCCCCGTCGAGTATCGACGAGGCATACTGCTAATTTTTACTGTTCCTTTTGCTGATTTGTGAACATTGTTCTGTTATGTATAATACTACCCCCGTCCTAAAATGAATGTCCAAAAAATTTCAATTAGAAAGTGGCATGATAAAGCTAATTTTTGAACTTTAAAGCGTAGCTCACCTAACTCACCCAACTAAGCCTATTTTCAGTTAGATATGTGAATAAGAAAATTATACTTTTTTTTATCAAACATCAGCAATGGTATGATTTTGTTATCGTTATTATTTCGTTAGTATTCTGATCAATGGTATAAATTACTAATTTTCTGTATTCCTGAGTTTATCGTATAAAAATATTTGTTTATTTTTAATATATATATATATAGGTAAGCAAATCAATTTTGTTAGTATATAATTATAAATTTATATAATTAATTATTTGATTATTTGACATAAAACATACTGTTATTTTAATATATATATATATATATATATATATATATATATATATATATATATATATATGTGTGTATATATGTATATATATACTCCCTCCGTCCCAGAACAATGTTCACATTCACTGTTTGCACATGTTTTAAGGAGGGAGTATTATATTGAAAGTGTTGTGAGTGTGAAAATAAAATAGGAGAGAGAATGAGTGGAGAGAATAGTAAATTATAATGGTGTTGTGAGTATTAAAATAATGTAGGAGAGAGAATGAGTGGAGGGAATAGTAAAGATTCCTTTCCATTTTAGGTAAGTTTTAAATGTGTGAAGTAAGTTTTGGGACGCCCAAAAGGGAAAGTGTGAAGATTGTTCTGGGACGGAGGGAGTATATAGTTAAGCATGTTGTCAAGACGATAATGTTGTCCGGAAAGAATGTTGGTAAGAAGGTGTTGATACCGAGGATGATTATGTCACCTTCTGATACAACAAAATTCTCGGTTAGGTTTCAATGGAGACAATTCCCATACCGTTACTTTTGCAATGACAATAAATAAAAGTCAGGGTCAGTCGCTCGCTCATATTGGTCTTTTTCTTTCAAGACCAGTATTTAGTCATGGACAATTATATGTTGTTTTTTCTAGAGTAACTACAAGGAAAAGACTTAAAGTGCTTATATGTAATAGTCATGAACAGTCAGATGACACGACTACAAATGTTGTGTACAAAGAAATTTTCGACAAGTTGTAATATAGTACTCCCTCCGTCCCACGTTAGTTGAGACTAACTTTTTGGGCACACCAATTAAGGAAAAGTAAGTGAGAGAAAAAGTGAAAGAAAATGTTGTGAGTATGAAGAATTAAATAGGAGAGAGAATGAGTGGGAGGAATAGTTAGGAGAGAGAATGTTGTGAGTGTAAAAGTGAAATAGGAGAGAGAATGAGTGGGATAAATAGTGAAGATTCCTTTGCCATTTTGGGCAGTCTCAACTAACGTGGGACGGCCCAAAAGGGAAAGAAGTCTCAACTAACGTGGGACGGAGGGAGTATTACATAAAATTATCTCATTAATTTTTTGAATTGTATTTACATTTAACTTTTACCTCAATGTTTTATCCCCCGTCGAAAATCGACGGGTTACTCACTAGTTTTTTAGATAACATCATTTAAATTTCATTTCACCTTGACATAATTATCTCAACCACCTCCTCTCTCACTCTATTGATACTCCCTCCCGTCATAAATACATGTCGTTTAGGGCAAAAACCCAAATTTACCCCTCACTGGAACTTGTTTTATGTCATTAATTATATTTTTTTAGTGAACTTAATGTAAGAAAGAAAGACACAATTAATAAGGGCATATTTGATACTTTATTAATAAAGACATAGTAATAATTGTCTTTTTTTAATATTTGTAAAAAGCTCCAAGATTATATGTATTTTGGACCGGAGGGAGTAACTCCAACTTCCCATCTCACTATCTTCCTTTTCATTAATGTCTCAAATTTTCAAGAAAAACTTCTCATTGAATGAAGTAATGTTGGGGGAATTTTTTTCCAAAATGACATTGTTTCAAAAAGTATTTCTCAAAATGTCACACTTTTAAAAGTATTGATCAGAATAGCCTAGTTTTTAGAATTCGCGATTGGCAACTGCGTTTTCATTAATGAATTCGCAGTTGGCAACCGCGGGTTTATAATTTTTCTATTTTTTTTAAAATACGGTTAGCAACTGCGAATTTAACTTTGAAAACGTAGTTGCCAACCGCGAATTCTAAAACTAGGCTATTCTGATCAATACTTTTAAAAGTGTGACATTTTGAAAAATACTTTTTGAAACATTATCATTTTGGAAAAAAAGTTCAATGTTGGGGGTACAAAATTTTGATTACAATTACAATTACAGTTGGCAAAAATTAAATGAATGTTCAATTAATAAGTAGTGGGTTCCAAAAAGACTAACACTTTTTTGTAACTTTATTATTACTCTTTCGAATGGCCAAAAGTGTGCAACAAATGCTCTCTCTTTCTCTCTCTCTCTCTTTTATGTTCTCTTTTATGTTGTAACATATTAGAACCATTCTTAATAACAAAATGAAAAAAAATTATAGAATAAGGAAGTGGTATTTATGAAGTTGTACAAACATAATTAACTTAAAACTACTCTCCGCCCTGGATTAAATGTTACAGTTGCAAGTGAATGTTTGTAACAAGCAGGTATTTGGAATATAATATCATAATATTATATTTAATTATATATTGTTATATACTATAGATTAGAAAACTCAATCTTTGTATTAGATTAATAAATTCAAGCTCAATTTTTGTATAGATCTAGAAACCTTCTAGGAGATTATCTCCTCCCATTGTAACCCTATAAATATGTATCTCTAGCATCATAATCAATTGAGTCTTTCAATACAATTCTTCTCTTCCATGTATGATTGACTTCATCTCTCTCTCTTTATTCTAATATGGTATCAGAGCTTTAAGATCCATAGAAGGGCTTCTCCGCGAAACCCTAGCGGCAAAACCCTAAGCCGCCCCATACCCTCACCACCTTAGCTTCCGCCGTCAACCATCAAAACCCCACCCTCCTTATCCCCAAATATCACCCTCGACAAACCCTTGGCCGAAACTCTCACCCTCTCTACCTCCTACACCACCGCCCCACACCACCCTCAAATGCAATCAACCTCGACAAACCCCACCAAGACGTACCCCTTCCCACCACCACCTTCAAACAACCTCGAAAAACTCTTGGCCGAAACTCTAACCCCTTCAACCACAACCCTCGGCAAACCCTTCGAAGCCGAAACCCTCCTCCCTTCCACCACCACCAATCTTGGCAAAACTCTTAGCCAAAACCCTACTGCTGCCATAAAATTAAAAATAATAATTAAAAAAAACAAAAAAAAACCCACCCTTCTCCTTCAAACACCCTCGGCAAAGCCGACCCCCCCCCCTTTTCAAACACCCTCGGGCGTACAGACCACTTTCCTTGGGAGCGACGGCAAAACCCAAGGAGACACATAGCAGTAAAAGTGAATCGTGCCATCACTCTTGAAGATCTCCCCCTCCATTCACTAGCTATAAGGAAAATCGAAAATAGAGACGAAAAATTAGAGACGGGCGGAGTCTGTAGCTAATTTGGAGACAGATTAGAGACAGACCAAAAAATTAGAGACAGCTTCAAAATTTGTTTCCAATTTAGAGACGAATTTGGAATCTGTCTCCAATTTAATTTAGAGACGGATTTTGAATATGTCTCTAGTTTAGAGACGGATTCTGAATCTGTCTCTAGTTTAGAGACGGATTTTGAAGCTGTCTCTAAATTAGAGACATATTTTGTATCTGTCTCTAATTTAGAGACGAATACAAAATCTGTCTCAAAACTTTGGAGACAGATGTTGAATCTGTCTCTAAATCAGAGAAAAATTTTAATCTATCTCTAAATTAGAGATAAATTCAACATCTGTCTTCAAAGTTTATAGACAGATTTTGTATCCGTCTCTAAATTAAAGACAGATACAAAATTCGTCTCTAATTTAGAGACAGCTTCAAAATCCGTCTCTAATTTAGAGACGGATTCTGAATCTATCTCTAAACTTTGGAGACAGATGTTGAATCTGTTTCTAAATCAGAGACATATTTTAATTCGTCTCTAATTTAGAAACACATTTTTTAATCCGTCTCTAATTTAGTGACGGATACAAAATATGTCTCTAAAATTTAGAGACAAATTTAGTATTTGTCTCTAAATTAGAGACGTGTTCAAAATCTATCTCTAATTTAGAGATAGATTCAACATCTGTAGCTAAAATAGATTTATTTTTATTTTCTCAATTTTAGGATTTATGAATTGTATATTTTCATTTCTTTAAAATAAAACCTTTTTATATAACTTTGTATAAAAAAAATTCACGACTGACCAACATCTCAAATAATTTTCTTAATCAAAAAAATATACAAAAAAGTATATCATTTACCCTAAAACCCATATCATATATCTTAAATTCTATCTTTTTTTATATAGCTTTTTCTAAAAAAATCACTAATTAACAAAGTCTAAATATTATTTTCTAGTCAATAAAAATTAAAAAATAAATAAAAAATAAATATAGGGTAGTCCGTCCCTCTTTTGACTTTTCTTCTATATACTTTCATTTGTTTAGTTTTTTTCTATCTTTTTTTATATACCTTTTTGTAAAAAAAAATCACTAATTAACAAAGTCTAAAATATTATTTTCTAGTCAATAATTTTTTTTTAAAAAAAATAAAAAATGAATATAGGGTAGTCCGCTCTTTTGACTTTTCTTCTATATATTTTCATTTGTTTAATTTTTTTCTATCTTTTTTTTAAATACCTTTTTGTAAAAAAAAAAAATCACTAATTAACAATGTCTAAAATATTATTTTATAGTCAATAAAAAATTAAAAGAAAATAAAAAATAAATATACCTCACTCTAAAGTCTAAACCTCTAAACCTCACTCTAAACCCTAAACCCATATCATATACCCTAAACCCTATTTTTTTTTTATATAACTTTTTTCTAAAAAATATCACTACTAATCAAAGTCTAAAATAGTATTTTCTAGTCAATACAAAATTAAAAGAAAATAAGAAATAAATATATCTCACTCTAAACCTCTAAACCTCATTCTAAACCCTAAACCTTAAACCCTAAAATTCATATCATATACCCTAAACCCTATCTTTTTATATATTTTTTTTCTAAAAAAAATCACTAATTAACAAAGTCCAAAATATTATTTTTGAGTCAATAAAAAATTAAAAAAAAATAAATAAATATAGGACAGTCCGTCACTCTTTTGATTTTTCTTCTATATACTTTCATTTGTTTAGTTTTTTTCTATCTTTTTTAATATACCTTTTTGTATAAAAAAATCACTAATTAACAAAGTCTAAAATATTATTTTATAGTCAATAAAAAATTAAAAGAAAATAAAAAATAAATATACCCCACTCTAAAGTCTAAACCTCTAAACCTCACTCTAAACCCTAAACCCATATCTTATACCTAAACCCTATCTTTTTTTATATAACTTTTTCTAAAAAATATCACTACTAACCAACATCTCAAATAATTTTCTTAATTAAAAAAAAAGTATACAATATCATTTACCCTAAAACCCATATCATATACCCTAAACCCTATCTTTTTTTTATATAACTTTTTCTTAAAAAAATCACTAATTAACAAAGTCTAAAATATTAGTTCCTAGTCAATAAAAAAAAAATTAAAAATAAAGAATAAAATATAAGTATGTGATGTGGCATTGTTTGATTGGATCCCAAAAATTCACACGGATCATGAGCTAAAGCAACATCTAACCATTCAATACATTCAATCCAATGATCCATATTCTTTCAAACAAAAACACTTTCCTTTCCTAACCCAACTCATTTTTTTTGTCCTATTTCTCTCTCTCTATTTCTCTCCCCCTCTCCCCACCGCCGGCCACCAGGAACCGCCCAATGTCTACCTCTTCAATCGGACCCCACCCCCACCGGGTCAATCAAGGAACTCCCTTGCTACATCAATATCTATTTCTCTATTTCTCTTCTCTCTCTATTTCTCTATTTCTCTCTCTGGTTTTTGTTGTTGACCGAATTGCATTTTATCAGATTCTTGAGACTGTCTTTAAAAAGGAAACAGCTGGGCTGGTTACAAGGGAGCAATATGGTGAGAAGGTAATTTTATTATATGGATACTATTTGGTTTAGATGTTTGCATCTTATCCTTGCCGAGCTTGCTCAAGCATTTTGTGCTCAAAGCTGTGGATATGTATTACAGAGAGTTAATATCCGGAACAAAATTGAAGAAGAAGAGAAAGAAAAACTTCAGAAGTTGCAACAAGAGTGAGTAAATTTCTGGGTATATGTTTTCATTTCCTATTTATTTATTTTTAATTTGGTTTTGATGTTTCAGTTCATTTTTCACGGAGGAGGAGCTTCTGTTACAAAAGCAAAAAAAGAGGAAAATTAAGATTAATCCCAAGTTATCTTTTTCTGGTGCTGAGGCGCCAGCCTCAGATGGGGCCAGGCGGCCGCCTCACTGTGGCTTTTCTTGGGTGGATTTTCTGGATGTGAGGCGGCAGCATCGTGATTCTCCGGGCGGCCGCATAAAGCTGGGCAGATTTGGGGCCAAACGGCTGGGAGTGAGGCGCCAGCCTCGGCATGGGCCAGGCGGTTGCCTCATTTGTGAGCTGGTGGGTCGATGATTTGGTATTGGCTGTAGTTTGGGCTGGTCCAAGGCAGTTGGTCTTTGTTTAATTAGGAATTTTTTATTGATTATATAATTGAACCCCCATTTGTAATTGTAATTGATTTTAAAAATTTTGATTTAGGAAATTTTATGAATGTGAATTACATTTTAGTAGTGGTATTTTGACATTGTTTATTGATTTATATGACTATTTTTTCAATATAAGGTTATTTATAAGTGTATTTTAGTAGTATTATAATTCATATATATATATATATATATATATATATATATATATATATATATATATATATATATATATATATATATATATATATATATATATACACTACAAAGAAAATGTGTTTTAGAGACGGCAATTTCTGTAGCCAAAATGAAGATTCTGTCTCTAAATCGTATTTAGGGACAGATTTGTTCCGTAGCTAATCCATGGGTCCAGGTTGGTCGCTAAATTAGGCGTCGCTGTTTTGTAGCTGTTTAGAGACAGATTTAGAGACGGACATATCTGTCTCTAAATTAGAGACGGACATTTAGAGACGGACATATCTTTCTCTAAATTAGAGACGGACATATCTGTCTCTAAAACAGCTACAAAACAGTGATTCCCAATTTAGCGACCAACCTGTATCCACGGAATAGCTACGGAACAAATCTGTCTCTAAACACGATTTAGAGATAGAATCTTCATTTTAGCTACGGAATTTGCCGTCTCTATAACAATTTTTTCTTGTAGTGATTTCCTACTTCCGACATGTTTTTGTTTCATTATTTTGATTGCTTACACTGCAACAAGGAGACACATAGCAGTAAAAGTGAAATTATGAGCTACTAAATTAGTTGGTTCTATAAATAAGGACTCAAAGTATTCCACCAATAATATCGGTTGCTAAACCAATTTTAGGTTACTTGTATGCCTAGGTTTAACAAGTAAAACTATGAAACAAGGGAAGCAGAAAAGATCTCTCCCCCATCCCTTCTTTTTTGGAAAAACTACTAGCAACGAACTAACACATCGTTTACAACTAATGCAATGCATTACAAGGTTATCACTTAATGCAACGTACTTGTGTAAGTGCTCCAATTTGAGCTTGTTAGCATTTTCGTTAGAAAATTAACGAAAGTTATAACATTACTAACATTCCTAACATTCCTAACATTTCTAACAAAGTAAGGGTAAAATGGGCATTGTCATTTAAAGTTAAACCAAGAAAAGAATCTCAAAAAGCAAAAGAAATTGGAAAAATCCGAATTAAGCAAGTTGAAAAACAGCAATCAGTTTGAATTTTCTGAAAATATTCCTCCTGTCCAACAGCCTACACTGTAGCAGATGAACAGTGCACGCCTGCACACAGATCCGCGCGGATAAGTTTGCTTCTCACAGAGGGCTATAAATTGAACCCTCCTCTCTCAGTTTACATAACACAAATCACTCACAGCAACAGCACTCTGGCGAAAAATAGAGAGAAAACAGTGGGAATTCACTTGAATTGCCACCATTTTCTCTCCAATCTTTCCCAAATCCCACTCACTCAAAATATTCTCAAATCACTCCCATTCATACTCTTAAACACACAAGCTCAAGCTTAAACCATCACCAAAGAGGAGGATTAGAGAGAAAACATAGAGGACTTAAGTGTTATCTACTTGTTTTCTCTTTGACCAACTCTAATCACAAACCCTAAACACATTCAAATCTTGATACTCCCCAAGCCAAGCTCATACACAAGGAAAGATAGGTATAACCTCCCTCTTCCTACCCTAAATCTCTCTCCTTCATGCATGCATCTCAAGCTTTAAAGATGTAGTTTGTTCATCAACTCATTTGTTGTTCATCTTTGCTTGACCTAAAAATGTAGTCACCTTGGAATAAATTTCCAATGGATGACCATTTAAAAGGTCTAAATCATTTTCTTACTCACTTAAAAGTGTTTTTCTAAAGATCATTCACTAAAAAGTGTTTTCCAAAAATCATTTTCATACACAAAATCTTTCTTTCAAAGGATGAAATTCCCCTTCCCAACATTCCTAACATTTCTAACAAAGTAAGGGTAAAATGGGCATTGTCATTTAAAGTTAAACCAAGAAAAGAATCTCAAAAAGCAAAAGAAATTGGAAAAATCCGAATTAAGCAAGTTGAAAAACAGCAATCAGTTTGAATTTTCTGAAAATATTCCTCCTGTCCAACAGCCTACACTGTAGCAGATGAACAGTGCACGCCTGCACACAGATTCGCGCGGATAAGTTTGCTTCTCATAGAGGGCTATAAATTGAACCCTCCTCTCTCAGTTTACATAACACAAATCACTCACAGCAACAGCACTCTGGCGAAAAATAGAGAGAAAACAGTGGGAATTCACTTGAATTGCCACCATTTTCTCTCCAATCTTTCCCAAATCCCACTCACTCAAAATACTTTCAAATCACTCTCATACATACTCTCATACATACACTAACTCAAGCTCAAATCACCCTTTAGGAGGAGGATTAGAGAGAAAACATAGAGGACTTCATTGTTATCTACTTGTTTTCTCTTTGACCAACTCTAATCACCAACCCTAAACACTTTCAAACCCTAAACACATTCAAACCAAGCCTTGAATCCATTCAAACACAAACACAAGGGAAGATAGGTATAACCTTCCTCTCCCTACCCTAAATCTCTCTCATCCATGCATGCATCTCAAACTTTGAAGATGTAATTTGTTCATTTCTTGCTCTAGATCCAAGAGGATCACCATGGAAGTTCATCTCCATGGATGATCCTCTACAAGGATCAACATTACTTTCAAAGTGTTCTTATTTTACTTACTTGCAAACAAGTTTTCAAAACCCTAAAATCATTTTCATACATCAAATCTTCATTTTCAAGGATAAAATTCCCCTTCCCAAGCAAATGAAGTGCTTAGTCCTAATGTACCCCAAGGATGGTTTGATATAGTTTATTCACCACTAAAATATCAAGTGATCACTAATCAAAACCTAGGGAAATGGGGACAAGCATGGATGCAAAACCCCCTTTAAAAATCATGATTTCCTTCTTGAGAAGTTGCTGTCCAGTAGCAATTTTCTAAGACCCCAGTCCATGGTCTAATTTTTTGGACACAGATAAACTTGGAATTTGGTGATGACTACAAAGCACTTTTTTTAGCCAACATCCAGAGCTTTCCAGACATATTTTTACTTTATTTTTTTCGTGAGTAAAACTCCCTTTTTCAAATTTTCCTTTAAAGGTCAGTTCATCAGTCTCTGGAAGTCCAGATTTCACATCTGAGATTTTCAGAAGTTTTTGGGTCCTCAAATCATCTCCAAAATGAAAAGTTCTTTTACAGAAACCTTATTTAAGGTATTTTGAACATTTTTATTCTCGGACTTTTCCCAGATTTTGGAGTTTTCAAGCCCTAAAGTCCATTTCAAAATTAAGTGTTCACTGCCTTTTTCATTCTGGCAGAAGTGTTCTTCAAATTCCAAAAATCTTTTGAGTACCAAAACTCAACCCAAAAATCTCACCAAAAATCATGGGATCTGTCCAAAGTCTAATAAAGAATTCCCAATTTTTACTTTTCTGAGTTTCAACTTATTTTGGCCAAAACACACACACACACACACAAATGATTTTCAGCTTGGAAGACTCGTTTTACGAGGCATTCCGGGTGCACACTAACGTCCTTCCCGGCGTGTAACGTGACCTCCGAACCCAAATTTCTAATCTCGGGCATTTTTCAAAGTTTTGGCCCTTAAAACAAAAATGGCGTGGCGACTTCGTTTGATTTCAAAAATCGGGTACATCACAGTGGCGACTCTGCTGGGGAAAAACAAGTTTTATCTTTTCAAAAAAAAAAAGGGGGAGAAAAACTTTTGAGGGTCAAGCTTCCGTCCCGGCATAAAAAATCATTTGTTGTGTGTGTGTTGATTTTGCACATTTCGTGTTTGTTTTGGCCACCTCGGAAAAAGTCAAAATTTTGACTGTCGGAATCATGTCCCTAACTGTTGGAATTTTTGTGATTATGTGTTCATTAAATTTCAAAAAAAAAAAATTTTAAAAAAAAAGACTTTTCAAAAAAAAAAGAAAACTTTCAAAAAAAAATCATGCATCATACTTTTTAAGACACATAAAAAAATCTCTATTTTACTCAGAAAAAGAAGATAGACTGCTTGCACACTATGCGCACGTGGCCTTACACTGCACACTACGTCCCTAACCCGGGGAAATCCTTGTCGCGGCCCGTTTGGTCTTATTACGCCTCTCGGTGCAAGCACAGGACTACCCAAACATCCCATGGAGCCTCGTGTCGACCATGCACCTGTCCGTGACACACTTTGTCCGAGACCCGGTTGGTTTTTAGTTTGGTCTGTGTCATGCCCTGTCTGTGTATAGACCTTTCCTTTCAAGCCTTTGTCGGCATACCGACTCAATATCTTTCGGGTCCCTAATCAGTCGAAGTCATGCCGGTTTTCCGCCGCAGACTTTGACCAAGATATTAACCGGTGCCTTGACTTTGACTTTGACTTTGACTGACACAAATTATACACAGACTCCCAGCATGACACTGAGTCATCAAGGATTAACGGTTATTCCATGCCTAATTACGGCCTAACTGACGACAAAGTCAAGATCAATTGCGGACGCTTATCAGTCCAAATCATGCCGACTTTTCGTCGAGCCCTCGGACATGATCTTGACTTTGACGTCAGTTTTGTCCGTAATTTACATCGAATGCTCGTTAAGACTAGATTACCCACCAGACTTTTAGGATCATTTTTCTTTTCGGTCGGTGGGACCTGCTTGCCCTATAGGATCCTCGCCCGGGGCTGTCCACCCTGGGAGGTCGAAATACAGGTGGAATATGAGGGGCTTATAGACGTAGTGACGGGGCCCACTGATCCAGGATCCAGAGTAGTTTGCGAAAAAAAAGAGCAATCTTTTCCAACCGATTAGGCTTAATAAAACATGTTTTAAGTAAACGTGAACAAATAACTGCATGTTGCATGAGCCCAAAGCCCAAACACCTACCCTCCTTAAATTCCCAGACATCTGAACTCTCGTACCTTTTCCCCCGCAGCTCCTCACAAAGGTGGGTTCCGGACACCGGGTCACCGTTTGATTAGTTGGGAAGAGTCAAGCGCGTCATCATCTTCACCGTTTATTCTGACTCCAGGGTTTGAATGTGCTGCGTCGGCTTTGTAATGATGGGGACAACGTCACTCAGCCTCCGGGACCCCCTCGAGACGAACAACGGTGGAATCGGTTAGCGAGAACCGGATGAGATTACGACGGGAAGCACGGCTGAATAGCCTTATGGAGGCTATTAAGAGCCACGGTTTGGCCGCCAACCTCAATCCCGATGGCACCTTCACCGTGGAAGAAGACGAGGATGCCAATCCTACTCTCAGTCGCCCTGATTACTCCAGGATGCCACCACCCACCTCCTATGATGCTACTACCAGAACCCATGCTCCTCGGTCTTCGGGTCAGCCAGCTCCCCAACCACAGATCACTGGGTCCATGCAGCCTGACGGGACGAGCCAGTTCGCAATGCCTCAGTGGGGACAAAGTCAGTACGAAATGCCTTCCCATGGTTGGGGATACCCCGGAATGCCACAGCTAATCGGGATCCCGCCTCAGTTTGGGACCAATCAATCCGGACTTTCGTAGCAACGGTTTGGAATGCCACCACAGTTTGGTTCGGGGCAACAGTCAGGAGCCCCTCCTCAGAATGATGCTAGCTCAGCTGCTCCTCACACAGCTTCCGCAAACCCATTTCTCACTCAGGGTTCAATGGGTTACCAAGCCCCCATCCCGGTTTCATCAGAATCACCGGGACCACGGTATCCTCTCGATTATGCATCCTCGCCACAACCAGCCATGCAATTCAACAACCGGGGACGGCGGCCCCCACTTAAGCCTACTTATGGGCCTGCGCTCCGGAAATCCAAGCCATCTGGCTACCTTAGATCTGCCTCCATCTTCTCTGCCGATTGGAAGCCAACAGCAAGTCGCTGGGTTCTATCCCTTTGCCCAAGCTCCTACCTACACTCCCCAGGGTAATTTGGGCTAAGGACAGGTTTTCACCTATGCTCCGGGATATGGTATTCCTTCCACCAATGCACCACCAACAGCTAGTCCTCTTCCCGGCTCAAATATCGGCTCAGGCATTCCCGCTCCACCTTTGGATCCCCAATTGGCTTGGTTTATGGAGCAACACAAGGAAATGAAAGCGCAGATCGCTGAATTGACCGTCAAAAGGAACACTGCTCTTCGGCCTACAGATCCCGACTCAATTGTACCCCTGCCTCACAAGTTCCTGATGCCCAATCTCAAACTGTTTGATGGGACTGCATGCCCAAAAACCCACTTGGACACCTACACTTTGGCAATGAAAGCTAAGGGATGCACAAACCAGCAGTTGGCTGACTACTTCAGTCTCTCTTTGAAGTCAGGGGCTTTGAAATGGTTTTTCCGATTGCAGCCTGAAGCTAGGGCTACTTGGGAACAGATTACCAGTACTTTCACAGATAAGTATAAAGCCAACTTGGAATGGGAAACAAACAGAGTTGACCTGCAGACAACGGTGCAGCGCCCTGATGAGAATATTGGGGATTTCTATAAAAGGTGGAACTTAAAGCTCAGTGAAATGGCCATTCCTCCCTCTGACGAAGAGCAGTTAGACATCTTTCAGTCATGCTTGAAGCCGCATTTGAGAGCTTCCCTCAGCCACTTCCCCTACGCTGACTTGCGTGCAATGGTTAATTCCGGGGCTAAGTTTGAAAAGGCATACAATCAGCAGCCGACTGCTGCACCCGCCTACAGATATCGGGCTCCTCCCTCCAACACTGCTCTCGCTCCCGCTAAAGGCAAAGAGACAATCAGCTACGCGGGACAGGACTGTAACAATGCCACTTCCTTTGTTCCCAAGAAACCTGATGCATCCAGATCCCGGCTCCAAGACTTGAGAAACTTTGGAATGCCTTTGAGTGATATCTTCAGAGGATTGGTAAAAGAAGGTTTGCTCCAACCTTTAGATAATTATCAGCCCAGAAACCCCAATGCTCCTTTGGATACCTCCAAGCATTGTGCCTTTCATCAGTACCATGGGCACCTGACAGATGATTGCGTCCCCCTGAAAAAGGCAATCCAAAGTTTGATTGAACAAGGGAGGTTAGAAGTGCCTGAAGGGCCCAACACCATCAATAACCCGTTCCCTAGAAATAACAACATGGGTATCAACATGGTCGAGTTTGGTGATTCAAGCCTTATGGGCACAATGGAATTTGACTCGCCCCTTTGTGAGGTCAATGAACCAGTCATCGCAGGCAATGAAAATGGTCGGATTGAGCAGGAAGTTGACAAAGAAGTCCTGATGGGAAGACCTGCAACAGCTCCCGTCTCCAGCGTCGAAGAATAGATGCATGATCCAACAGCAAAGAGCAGCTAGACTAGGGGCTACCTATCTCTAAGATAGTCTTTTAGTCAACCTTCGTAGGTTCTAGTACTTTTCTTTCACCTAAGTCCGTCTTGGACACTTGTCGGTTTTGTCCACCTCGAATGTTGTGGAAAGAAGCTTAACTATCATTTAAAATTTTAATATATATAAGTCTTTTCTTCTTTTCTTGCTAGACTCGAGACATCACTTGCACACCCATGTTACACTTAATTGAAATGGTTTTATCCTAGATGATCACTTGTGCTGCTCAACCACTAATTCTTCGAAATAATTAATATTTAAATTAATCGGAAGTGAGAAAATCAATTGATGTCCTTCTCAAATTGGGGCTTACCAACTCCCCATCTCGCATCTCATATGCTCACATCTCTTTCATCATCCTCGTCATTGACCAAGAGTTTGCATAAATCTTCCTCAAGTAAGCTTGAGCAAGAAATGAAGCCTTGACCTCGTTTAGGTCATCCGGTAGGGATTGCGGTTGAAGCCTCTCACCCATAGGAAAGCTATTACCTTACCCTCACCAAACAATATCCTTTCATTTCAAGATCGGCATGTTTTGAAACCCTGTTTAGCCATCACCTTTGCTCCTTATTGAGAGAAGTCCAAGCAACGCCAAAGAAGTTAGTTTCGAGAGTCGGCGATGCATAAAATATCTCAAGCCGTGAAGGAAGGACGAAGATAATCCTCAACTCCTCAGGAGGCTTTCCAAGTCAAAAAAAAAAAAAGCTCAAGCAAAAGAAGCTTCAAAAAAAAAGAAGGGACTGTCGATCCTCACAATTCAAAAAAATCCCCGACTTCTCAAGAAGCTCTCCGATGATCAAAAAGGAGCTGAATTCTCGCAAGTTCGCGAAAAGTTGTCAATAGCTTGGATATTCCTCTCACCATTACCTTAAATCAATCCCGAGCCATCCTCTCGATTTTAGAGGATATTCCCATTACCCTCGCCTTTGGACAAAGTCAAAATTTGACCTCTCATTCTTAGAGGCAATCAATCTTCCCTGACATAGATTTTCCAAACACATCCCTGCAAGCCAACCTCTCATCTTTAGAGGTTCAGTCAAAGAAAGGCCCAAATTGAGCCCCTCACTTTAAGAGGTCATAACTCCCAAAATTACCCGATGGCCGATCGAAGCCCTAAACCCAGCTGCAATTCCTATCGGATAGCAATTTCATCGTAAAATCTAAATCAAATTAATGGTTCATTGCTTGCTTAAATTGGAATCTAATCCATTTTGGCTCAAAATTACCAATCAAAGATTGTGCAAATTCAAAATTGATTCATGTGAGCATAATTCATTTCTACTCCACAAACACTTGCCGTGGATGTCCCACTGGGGCTTCGCATCCGTGTCTTTCATGGACACTCTAAGGGGATATGTTATTCAATTCTCCAAATCCTCAAAATCCCCAAAGGTCCTCAGATCCTCGAATTTCAACATTCGTTCTCTCTTCATTCGGGATAAGCCCGAACTACGGCGACCTGAGCTCTTCATAATGAAGGGAACGTAGGCAACCAGAAATGGTCCGGTCGAAATCACAAACAAATTCCAAAAAAAAAAAAATCCGTTCTCATCAAGGATTGTCCCTATACACTTTCCGCCCTTCCGAGCTTGATTCTCGATATCAGTTGATTTTCTCCTTGT
Organism: Adenophora triphylla var. japonica; assembly: GCA_022495995.1. NCBI lineage: Eukaryota > Viridiplantae > Streptophyta > Magnoliopsida > Asterales > Campanulaceae > Adenophora > Adenophora triphylla. The sequence goes on along the minus strand of JAFEMH010000642.1, from coordinate 527,090 downwards.
GATTAATCAAAATATTTGTTCATATCAGATTTAGGGGTTGAATAACCCGAACATTAACAAAGGGTTTTAAGTAGCCTTGTGATCATCACGAATAAAACAAGTTTTCAAGTGTCTCGACAAGTCTTCTCTCTCTCCATCATAGGGAAATAGAGCCAAACACTGTCTTTCTGTAAGCAGGGGCTTCCATACACTTTTCCACACCTTGTGATGCTTATACTCTCTCAAAAGAGTCAAACCAAAAGCGAGAGTGTCATACACAAATTCGGGAGAAATTCCCACCTTTCAAAAGACATGCCCCTGCACGTAAACATTTCTGAGTCTTGTCCAAGAATCGCGGGACTAAGGTCTCGAAAAGATGGGTGCCTCCTCTGTTAGACTACTCGAGATTTCTTCACGTTGGGGCTTTGCTAAGCGGTTCTCCCAGGTTCTCCTGTATCAGCTCTTCAAGCTGGGGCTTATATAGTCGTCTTTGGGTCCACATTGGGTTCTTCACTACAAGATAGATTCGATCTTCATCAGATTATTTTCAGGATTGCTTTGTATTACCAATCAGATTGGGGCTCTGCTAATTGTGTCGAAATCACAACGAGGTTATAAGATTGGGGCTTCGCCAAATCACTTCTTCGAAATCTGGACTTTGCCAAGCTGGTCCTCTGGACCTGAATTTTATCAAGTCACAAGAAAGGTGTAGTCACATCAACAGTTAGGTTTTCAGCTTCAGAACTTGGTACATAGCAGCTTCCTGTAGCGTCGGAGTCTAAGATCTGGGTTTCACCCGGCATTAGCAATTTCATCAAACAAGGTTTCGGCCAAGTCACGGCTCACCCAAATGAAAGAAGTTTCATATCGACGTCAGCATCAACTTCGAATGACCAAGATTGAGAGGGAAAACTTCAACCAAGACCCGGGATCCGAATCCAATCTCATCAAAATTGAGGTCCATGCGATACTGTTAACAAAACCTCATTAACAACCGCTGTTTAAATCGCGATCGAGGACTCTAACCTCCCACTTGCCCAAAATCTGTTCCGAACAGTTTTCGGACACATACATCCCAATACAAACCCTCTCAACACATGCATTCCCACAAAAATCTCCCCAGGGCTCATGTAGCATGCACAAAACTTGAAGCGACAGGAACAATCCTAAGTCATAATTTTCCCGCCAAAAGCTTAGGCTAAGTGCATCTCCAAAAGCAAGTAAATGCATCATCTCGATTCTATGCATGCAACCATCATCATAAATGTCGTATGTGCATTTGTCCCTCTACTAACAAATGTAGCAATTCAAGCACGAAAGACCAGTTTTCCATCACTACCCGAAGTCTCTCTGCAGCAAGAATGGTCTCCACCAAAGACGACCTCCAATGTCCACAAATGGATGAAGACGACCTCCGGCATCTGCAACTTGGTGAAAACAACCCCCAACATTCACAAACATATGAAGACCGCCTCCAGTGTCTACAAATCGGTCAGGGACGCCAAGTTCTCAAATACAATACGGTCAGAGATGCCAAGTTCTCAAATATAATACGGTCAGAGACGCCGAGCTCTCAAATGCAAATCGGTCAGGGACGCCAAGTTCTCAAATACAAATCGGTCAGGGACGCCAAGTTCTCAAAATGCAAATCGGTCTGGGATGCCTAGTTCTCAAAATGCAAATCGGTCTGAGATGCCTAGTTCTCAAAATGCAAATCGGTCTGAGATGCCTAGTTCTCAAAATGCAAATCGGTCAGGGACGCCAAGTTCTCAAATACAAATTGGTCAGAGACGCCAAGTTCTCAAATACAATTCGGTTAGAGACGCCAAGTTCTCAAATGCAAATCGGTCAGAGACACCAAGTTCCCAAAAGCAAGAAGTCCCAATATGAAGACAAGTTCAACAACTTCTACAAGGTTAACGATCACCAGCAAGATGCAGACTCAACCAAACTCCTCCTTCGTGTCAAAATGCCTCCAAAGACAAAGAAATCGTCGCGTAAACCGTCCCACGAACGGCAACCCAACAACTCTTCATCAACATCAGCCGTAGCCTCAGTCCTTCCGACAGCTACAGGTAAGCACAGCACAGGTATGAAAGCATATCTTAGTCAACTAATTTTCTAAAAGAACATTATCATCAAATCTTAGGGTGACTTCCCAAAAATAGTCAAATCTTAGGGTGACTTCCCAAAATAGTCAAACCTCGGGTGACTCCCAAATACCGTCAAACCATCAAAGACCATCCCCAGCAGTTTTCGAACTACGTCCAGGCTTGATTCCCACTCGGGATACGTAGGTAGCCTACCTTAGGTCCAGCCACTTGACCAACACGGTCACCCTTTTCCCCAATGATCATCGTAAGCTCTAATCTTCCCCTGCGAGAACGCCCTCAAACAGTCTCCCTCAGATACAAAACCTCGACTTAGGATCATACTCCTGAACTAGGTCCCCATTTAGGTTCATACTCCTGAACTAGGTCCCCATTTAGGTTCATACTCCTGAACTAGGTCCCCACTTAGGTTTATACTCCTGAACTAGGTCCTCATTTAGGTTCATACTCCTGAACTGAATTCTCATTTAGGTTCATACTTCTAAGCCTCAACTTAGGTTCATCCCTGACAAAAGCCAACGGAATTCCGTCTCTTTCACCTCCGGTAGCAAACGTAAGACCGATCCCTTAAAATGAAATCCATCAAAAGACTGTCTATCCCCCTCGAAGTCTGTCCCCAACGAAAGGATATGAACATCGAAGGAAATCATCAAGGTCCAAGGCACCTAAAACGCCATCATCAAGGTTCAAGGCACCTAAGACGCCATCATCAAGGTTTGAGGCACCTAAGACGCCATCATCAAGGTTTGAGGCACCTAAGACGCCATCGTCAAGGTTCAAGGCACCTAAGATGCCATCATTAAGGTTTGAGGCACCTAAAACGCTATCACACACAACACGAGGAAAGCAACCATCCCCTAAAAATCGAAACCATTACCAGGGCGACTTCCCAAAAATAGTCAAATCTTAGGGCGACTTCCCCAAAATAGTCAAACCATAGGGCGACTTCCCCAAAATAGTCAAGTCATAGGGCGACGTCCCCAAAATAGTCAGAACCCTAGGGCGACTTCCCCAAAATAGTCAAGTCTTAGGGCGACTTTCCCAAAATAGTCAAAATCATAGGGCGACTTCCCCAAAATAGTCAAACCATAGGGCGACTTCCCCAAAATAGTCAAGTCATAGGGCGACGTCCCCAAAATAGTCAGAACCCTAGGGCGACTTCCCTAAAATAGTCAAGTCTTAGGGCGACTTCCCCAAAATAGTCAAATCTTAGGGCGACTTCCCCAAAATAGTCAAACCATAGGGCGACTTCCCCAAAATAGTCAAACCATAGGGCGACTTCCCCAAAATAGTCAAATCTTAGGGCGACTTCCCCAAAATAGTCAAACCATATGGCGACTTCCCCAAAATAGTCAAACCATAGGGCGACTTCCCCAAAATAGTCAAGTCATAGGGCGACGTCCCCAAAATAGTCAGAACCCTAGGGCGACTTCCCCAAATAGTCAAGTCTTAGGGCGACTTCCCCAAAATAGTCAAAATCATAGGCGACTTCCCCAAAATAGTCAAGTCATAGGCGACGTCCCCCAAAATAGTCGTAACCCTAGGGCGACTTCCCCAAAATAGTCAAGTCTTAGGGCGACTTCCCCAAAATAGTCAAATCTTAGGGCGACTTCCCCAAAATAGTCAAATCTTAGGGCGACTTCCCCAAAATAGTCAAGTCTTAGGGCGACTTCCCCAAAATAGTCAAATCTTAGGGCGACTTCCCCAAAATAGTCAAAATCATAGGGCGACTTCCCCAAAATAGTCAAGTCATAGGGCGACGTCCCCAAAATAGTCAGAACCCTAGGGCGACTTCCCCAAAATAGTCAAGTCTTAGGGCGACTTCCCCAAAATAGTCAAGTCTTAGGGCGACTTCCCCAAAATAGTCAAGTCTTAGGGCGACTTCCCCAAAATAGTCAAATCTTAGGGCGACTTCCCCAAAATAGTCAAACCATAGGGCGACTTCCCCAAAATAGTCAAGTCATAGGGCGACGTCCCCAAAATAGTCAGAACCCTAGGGCGACTTCCCCAAAATAGTCAAATCTTAGTGCGACTTCCCCAAAATAGTCAAACCATAGGGCGACTTCCCCAAGATAGTCAAGTCATAGGGCGACTTCCCCAAAATAGTCAAAATCATAGGGCGACTTCCCCAAAATAGTCAAACCATAGGGCGACTTCCCCAAAATAGTCAAGTCTTAGGGCGACTTCCCCAAAATAGTCAAAATCATAGGGCAACGTCCCCAAAATAGTCAAAACCTTAGGGCGACTTCCCAAAAATAGTCTTAGGGCGACTTCCCAAAAATAGTCAAACCTTAGGGTGACTTCCCAAAAATAGTCAAATCTTAGGGCGACTTCCCAAAAATAGTCAAATCTTAGGTTGACACCCTAAAACAGTCACTCTAGGGTCAAAGACCCGAACTACGACCGGCTTGATTCCTCTTAAGGATACGTAGGTAGCCTATCATTAGGTTCAGCCATCAGACCGAAAGTGGTCATTCCTATCCCCAGCATAGCCAATGTACGACTCTAGCCATCAGACCGAAAGTGGTCATTCCTATCCCCAGCAGAGCCAATGTACGACTCTAGCCATCGTAACCGAAAATGGTCATTCCTATCCCCAAAGAGAGCCAATGTACGACTCTAGCCACCCGACCGAAAATGGTCATTCCTATCCCAGCAGAGCCAATGTACGACTCTAGCCACCGGCATCGAAAGTGGTCATTCCTATCCCCAGCAGAGCCAATGTACGACTCTAGCCATCAGACCGAAAGTGGTCATTCCTATCCCCGGCAGAGCCAATGTACGACTCTAGCCACCAGACCGAAAATGGTCATTCCTATTCCCAGCAGAGCCAATGTACGACTCTAGCCACCAGACCGAAAATGGTCATTCCTATCCCCAGCAGAGCCAATATACGACTCTAGCCACCTGACCAAAAATGGTCGTCTCCTATCCCGCCAGAGTTTTCTTCCAAAGAACCGACCGGAGAATCCTCATCGCTCATCAGGTTCGAGGCACCTAAAACGCCATCATCTCCAGGGTCAAAGACCCGAACTACGGCTGGCTTGATTCCTCTCAAGGATACGTAGGTAGCCTATTAAATAGGTTCAGCCACTCGATCACTTGATCATCCTGCCAAATATGGAGCCTTACTCTTATCGACGACCCCGCTTCCTTCGAAAGCGCCGTCGCCGAGGGGCTACTGTAAGTGCTCCAATTTAAGCTTGTTAGCATTTTCGTTAGAAAATTAACGAAAGTTATAACATTACTAACATTCCTAACATTTCTAACAAAGTAAGGGTAAAATGGGCATTGTCATTTAAAGTTAAACCAAGAAAAGAATCTCAAAAAGCAAAAGAAATTGGAAAAATCCGAATTAAGCAAGTTGAAAAACAAAGAATCGGTTTGAATTTTACGAAAATATTCCTCCCGTCCAACGGCCTACATCAGAAAGGTATGAACAAAGGCACGCCTGCACACAGATTCGCGCGGATAAGTTTGCTTCTCACAGAGGGCTATAAATTGAACCCTCCTCTCTCAGTTTACATAACACAAATCACTCACAGCAACAGCACTCTGGCGAAAAATAGAGAGAAAACAGTGGGAATTCACTTGAATTGCGACCATTTTCTCTCCAATCTTTTCCAAATCCCACTCACTCAAAATACTTTCAAATCACTCTCATACATACTCTCATACATACACTAACTCAAGCTCAAATCACCCTTTAGGAGGAGGATTAGAGAGAAAACATAGAGGACTTCATTGTTATCTACTTGTTTTCTCTTTGACCAACTCTAATCACCAACCCTAAACACTTTCAAACCCTAAACACATTCAAACCAAGCCTTGAATCCATTCAAACACAAACACAAGGGAAGATAGGTATAACCTTCCTCTCCCTACCCTAAATCTCTCTCATCCATGCATGCATCTCAAACTTTGAAGATGTAATTTGTTCATTTCTTGCTCTAGATCCAAGAGGATCACCATGGAAGTTCATCTCCATGGATGATCCTCTACAAGGATCAACATTACTTTCAAAGTGTTCTTCTTTTACTTACTTGCAAACAAGTTTTCAAAACCCTAAAATCATTTTCATACATCAAATCTTCATTTTCAAGGATAAAATTCCCCTTCCCAAGCAAATAAAGTGCTTAGTCCTAATGTACCCCAAGGATGGTTTGATATAGTTGATTCACCACTAAAATGTCAAGTGATCACTAATCAAAACCTAGGGAAATGGGGACAAGCATGGATGCAAAACCCCCTTTAAAAATCATGATTTCCTTCTTGAGAAGTTGCTGTCCAGTAGCAATTTTCTAAGACCCCAGTCCATGGTCTAATTTTTTGGACACAGATAAACTTGGAATTTGGTATTGACTACAAAACACTTTTTGTAGCCAACATCCAGAGATTTACAGACATATTTTTACTTTATTTCTTTCGTGAGTAAAACTCCCTTTTTCAAATTTTCCTTTAAAGGTCAGTTCATCAGTCTCTGGAAGTCCAGATTTCAGATCTGAGATTTCCAGAAGGTTTTGGGTCCTCAAATCATATCCAAAATGAAAAGTTCTTTTACATAAACCTTATTTAAGGTGTTTTGAACATTTTTTATTCTCGGAATTTTCCCAGATTTTGGAGTTTTCAAGCCCTAAAGTCCATTTCAAAATTAAGTGTTCACTGCCTTTTTCATTCTGGCAGAAGTGTTCTTCAACTTCCAAAAATATTTTGAGTACCAAAACTCAACCCAAAAATCGCACCAAAAATCATGAGATCTGTCCAAAGTCTAATAAAGAATTCCCAATTTTTACTTTTCTGAGTTTCAACTTATTTTGTCCAAAACACACACACACACACACACAAATGATTTTCAGCTTGGAAGACTCATTTTACGAGGCATTCCGGGTGCACACTAACGTCCTTCCCGGGGTGTAACGTGACCTCCGAACCCAAATTTCTAATCTCGGGCATTTTTCAAAGTTTTGGCCCTTAAAACAAAAATGGCGTGGCGACTCCGTTTGATTTCAAAAATCGGGTACATCACAACTTGTCAAATTCATTTCAAATAATGCAATATTCGTTTCAAATAATGCAACATAATATAAAGCATGTTGCATTATTTGAAAAGAAAATTGCATTATTTGGAATGGATTTGACAAGTAAGTTGCATTAAGTGACAACTTTATGGTACATTACATTAATTGCAAACAAAGTGATAGTACGTTGTATAAGTTGGTCATTCACCTTTTTTTCATTTGTTGAAGAATGAGAAATCTGTAATATCTTTTCATTTTAAGAGCTAAACATGTTAAAGTACTGAAAGCTGAGAAGATATCAAATACAGACAAGATGCTTTTGAGGTCTCTAATTGACTTGAAAATGTATAATAATGCTCAAAGATATATAGACTGCTTGAGGTTTCATAGTTGTTGATGATGATAGTCAAGTGCAAACACGAAACTACCAGCAGCAGTCTACCAGTGACCCAGTGGTAGGTTGTTGAGATATTGACATATCTTGTCAATATCTTTTCCTTTCCTTGTAAATATTATTTTCTTATGTAAGTTGTTTACTTTAGGAAGTCTTCTTTTCTAAGTAGGAAAGTATAATATGTAGCTAATATAGAATCCTAGTCAAAGTAGGATTATGGTGTATATATAGGGTTGTATCATTCATAATTCTTCAAGAAGTGAAATAACAATTTCCTCTTCACATATTTCGAATTCAACTTGGTATCAGACCCATGAATACCAAAGGAAGTGGCGAGAAGAAAACTATGGATCAAAGGAGATCTCCATATTTTCTTTCTACGAGTGACAATCCGGAAATGATTCTCACCCATGTTCAATTGAAGGGAGAGAATTATGAAGAGTGGGCTAGGGTTTTCAAGGGATCATTGAGGGCTAAGACAAAAATGGCCTTCATTGATGGAACCATTGAAAAACCTATCATGGAAGATGAATTGGAACATTGGCAAACGGTAAACTCAATGGTTGTTTCGTGGATCTTTAACACCATTGAGTCAAGCTTTCGTTTCACGGTGAGTTATGTGGATGATGCGAAGACGCTATGGGACAATTTGCGGGAGAGATTCTCGATTGGAAACGGACCTAGAATTCAGCAATTGAAGGCGGATTTGGCAAATTGCAAGCAACAAAAAGGCGAAAGTGTGGCGGCTTATTTTGGTCGCGTGAAGAAATTATGGGACGAGTTGAATGACTATGATGCACTCCCGACTTGTTCATGTGCGGGGTGCAGGTGTAACATTAGCACGAAGCTAGTCCAACGACGTGAAGACGAGAGGGTTCATCAATTCGTTATGGGGCTTGATGCTCCGAAGTTTGAGAACTTGAAATCCTCCATACTGAACACAGAACCTTTGCCTAATGTAAATAAGGCATATTCTATGGTTGCACGAGAAGAAAGAGTCTGGGGCAGCCTGCATGAAGATTATCCAGCGCCTGCCAGTTTTGCTGTTCAGACAGTTGTGGGATCAACTGTGCGTACAACTGATCGTACAACTGATCGTACAAATGGTTCGGAGATAGAAAGAAAGGAGGCGAGTAGTGCTGTTTGTTCTCACTGCAAGAAAAAGGGACATGATGTAGATATATGCTACAGGCTGGTGGGGTACCCAGATTGGTGGGGAGAACAGCGCTTGAAGAACGTAAAGGGACGAGGCGAAAATACTTTGGCTACGGGAAGATTCAATCCACGAGTCAACACGGTGCATACTAGCGGTAAGGGAGCTGCTGGGATAACAGATGAAGATCGGGCTGGCTTGCTGGGGTTCACGCCTGAACAATGGACTCACCTCAAGGAGTATATGCAGACACATATGCATTGCAGACAGCTGATCGCACAACTGACCGCACAACTGGGAGAATGAATGGTTAGAAAAATAATGAATCTTGGCTAGTTGATAGTGGAGCTAATCGGCATATAACATGTAATATTGCTCTGTTGGAAAACATACGACATATTGAGGCTAACCACATAGGATTGCCCAATGGAAGATATATGACTGCCACGAAAGAAGGAGATGTTTTCATCAGATCACATCTACGTTTGAGAAACGTTTTATATGCCCCCACTTTCAACTGCAATCTTTTATCTGTCTCTCAATTGCTTAATGATTCCAATCATATAGTGCACTTTTCTAACAAATTGTGTGTTGTACAGGACCGAGCCATGAAGATTTTGATTGGAATGGGTGAACAAGACGGGGGTTGTATTACTTGCGGGGATCAACAGGGACGCAAGCTTGAAACATCAGAGAATCCGGAAGTTATCATTTGTGGCATCAACGACTTGGACATCCATCAAGTAAAGTGGTTGGTTTATTACCTTTTATTAGTAGTAGTAGTATTGATAAGGACGTTTGCGGGATTTGTTGCCAAGCCAAACAAAGTAGGGACAAGTTTTCGCTTAGTGATAGTAACTCTATTGAAATTTTTGATTTAATTCATTGTGATATTTGGGGTGATTATCGAAAGCCTGCAATGTGTGGAGCCGTTTATTTTTTGACCATTATGGACGATTGTTCCTGTGCCGTGTGGGTTTACTTAGTTAAGTCCAAAAGTGATGTTTCTCAAATCTTGAAAAATTTTCTTGTCATGGTCGAAAGGAAATTTAATAAATGTGTCAAGAAAATTAGAAGTGACAATGGAACGGAATTTACTTGTTTAGAAAAATATTTTCTTGAACATGGCATTGAGCATCACACCACTTGCATTCGTACGTCCCAACAAAATGAAAGGGTGGAAAGAAAGTATAGACATATTTTGAATGTGTCCCGTGCTTTAATGTTTCAAGCAAAATTATCGGTGAAATTTTGGGAGGAATGTGTATTAGCGGCAGGGCACCTTATTAATCGTACCCCTTTGAAATTATTGAACGGAAAAACCCCCTATGAAATTCTTTTTGGAAAATCCCCTTCTTACAAACACATTAAGGTCTTTGGTTCTCTATGTTATGTTCATTACTCTCGAAGGGATATGATAAATTTGCTAGTCGAAGCAGACAATGTGTTTTCTTGGGGTATCCATTTGGGAAGAAAGGTTGGCTAGTGTATGATCTTGATGAGCATAAAATGCTCATTTCTAGAGATGTTGTCTTTGTGGAAAAGGAGTTTCCTTTTGCTAGAGATTGGACTGATCCAGAAAAAGCCTATACAGATTCGGACATCTTTCTTTGTGAGTCTACAAATGAAATTGCCCATGAAGAAGACAATGTTCATGAGGGCAATCAGTTGTCTGACCAGTTGTGTGAACAACTTGAACAGCCTGAACAGTTGCCTGAGCAGTTGTTTGAACAACCCGCTGCACAAGTGCCTGCACATCCGGTTACAGATTCTGATCAGAGGCTCGAACACGCTTTTGATCCATTGCAGGTGACTGAATAAGCTGCAACAGAGATTTTGGGCCGAGGTCAGAGAGCCAAAGTTCCCTCTTCAAAGTATCCTCCATCCGAATATAAGTTGGGCAAAGCAAACACTGCACGAGTCCCCTCCCCGTCTAGTTCGCCTGTCCAAAAGAAATCTTCAGGTACTCGTTATCCTTTATCACAATTTGTTAGTTGCACTAACTTCTCTATGGCACATCGTTGTTTATTGGTTGCTATTGACTCAGGTGTTGAGCCGAGGCATTTTGGTGAAGCGGTCAAATCTCCTAAATGGTGTGAGGCTATGAATAAAGAGCTCGATGCTCTTGATCAGAATGGTACATGGGAATTGGTAGATGCTCCTGTTGACAAGAAAGTGATTGGCAACAAATGGGTTTACAAGATTAAATACAACGCAGATGGGTCAGTTGAACGATACAAGGCCCAGTTGGTGATCTCGGGAAACCGTCAGGTTAAAGGAGTGGACTTCAAGGAGACTTTTGCACCTGATAAAGATGGTTACCGTACGAGTTTTCCTCTCTATTGCTTTGCCGGTTCGGGTGGGAGCTTCATCAAATGGATGTCCACAACGCCTTTCTGCATGGGGATCTAAGTGAGGATGTGTATATGAAGGTACCAATGGGACATCTAGCTTCATCTTCTGGCAAAGTTTGCAAACTAAAGAAATCATTATATGGCTTACGGCAAGCTCCCCGGTGTTGGTTTGCAAAGCTTTCCGTGGCACTAACAGAGTACGGGTTCACTCAATCATGCTCAGATTATTCTCTCTTTTCTCTTCAGATTTCCACTGCTGAAATTCATGTGCTTGTGTATGTTGATGACTTGGTTATTGGAGGCAATGATTCGACTTCGTCGTTTCAAAGCCTATCTCAGTCGTTGCTTTCATATGAAAGATCTTGGCCGTCTCAAGTATTTCTTGGGTCTTGAAGTTGCAAAACATCTGGATGGCATCTTTCTTTCTCAACGAAAGTTTGCCCTAGACATTCTTTCTGAGGCAGGACTCCTTGGCGCACGTCCAGCCCTTACACCCATTGAACAAAATCATTGTTTGGCTTTGACTGAAGACGATGATTTGCGTGATCCTGAGCCTTTTCGGCGCCTTGTGGGGAGACTTATTTATCTCACCATTACATGCCCGAAATTGTCTTATATTGTGCATATTCTTGCACAATTTATGACCAAGCCCAAGATTGCTCATTGGACTGCTGCGTTGCGTGTGGTTCGTTATTTGAAAACCCGTCCTGGACAAGGCTTTCTCTTGAAATCATCCTCCGCCTTACAAATGAGAGCTTATTGTGATTCTGATTTGGCTAGTTGTCCCATCACGCGACGTTCACTCACTGCCTATTTCATTTTTCTCGGTGATTCACCGATCTCTTGGAAAACGAAGAAGCAAGGTACGATCTCTCGTTCTTCCGCTGAGGCAGAATATCGCTCTATGGCTAATGCGACATGTGAGCTCAAATGGTTACTTGGTCTTCTTTGATCCTTTGAAATTAGACATGATTCTCCGGTGCCTCTTCTCTGTGATAGCCAATCTGCTATACATATGGCTTAGAATCCAGTTCATCACGAACGTACGAAACATATCGAAGTTGAATGTCATCTTGTTCGTGATGCTGTTCGCACAGGTGTCCTCACAACTCGGTATATTCACACATCCGAACAATTGGCTGATGTTCTTACCAAGGCATTGGGTAGTAAATAGTTTCTCATTCTACTTGGCAATTTGGGCGTTTGTGACCTACACGCTCCAACTTGAGGGGGGTGTTGAGATATTGACATATCTTGTCAATACCTTTTCCTTTCCTTGTAAATATTGTTTTCTTATGTAAGTTGTGTACTTTAGGAAGTCTTCTTTTCTAAGTAGGAAAGTAGAATATGTAGCTAATATAGAATCCTAGTCAAAGTAGGATTATGGTGTATATATAGGGTTGTATCATTCATAATTCTTCAAGAAGTGAAATAACAATTTCCTCTTCACATATTTCGAATTCAACTTAGGTGTTGCTCAGGAACGCTTTGTTCTTGATATGGCAAAACTCATATTTTGATCACTAAAGAAATCATGTTTTTGCGATATCCTCTGTTTATATTTTTGCAAGGTTCTCAAGTACACGATTTTTGTAATGTCTCCACTCCATAAACTGAGACGTCAATTTTTTTAACGACAGAGTGTCACGTGCTATTACGTGACTAACAATCGTTATAAACTTAAATTGCAGTGGTCATTAACAGGTGCAAAGTACAAACATAAACTTCTTTCTTTTCCTTAAGAATTCAAATTACTTCCTCCATCTTATTTATATTTATATTTGTCACCTTTCATGTTTTGTCATTTTCTTAATTTATAATTTTGCAATTCAGCTAAATATACATTAATTATTCACTTTTCCACCAGTATATTCCAACTTAAATTAAATAATTTACAACCTTTTACTTATCCGAGAAATAATTAAAAAAATATTAATCATACAATTAAATAAAAAACTTTTATTATTGGTGAGACTAGGGGGTAGTTGAATCCATTTACTATGGTATGATACTCAATAGTCAATCCATTTACTATGGTAATAATTGAAAGGCAAATATAAATGAATTTTGTACCACTTTGGCTACTTGAATTCCTTTTCTGGGCTTATACTTTTACTGGTACCATCCCTTCTCTCTCTCTCTCTCTCTCTCTCTCTCTCTCTCGGCTTATAATTTTACTGGTACCATCCCTTCTCTCTCTCTCTTTCTCTCCATTTCTGTTGAATGCTAAAATTAGTAGTACTGTACCTGCTAAGGGTTCATCTCAAAGCAAGTAAATTTTCAGTTTCACATGGTATAATGTATATGAAGTCCTTACAGTTTTATTTCTTGACCTGATTATTGTTTACTTTTATTATCTAACTTCGTACCAAAATAGATGTCCAATTTTTTTTTAAAATTTACTCTCGATAAAAAAAAATTTGGATATTCATTTTTTGAACAGAGTACATAAAAAGATGAATGGTGCAAGTATTGAACATGTCATGTAGATCCAAGTGTTCATCAGAACCATATATAAAAGCTGTAAATAACCTGTTACTCCTGTTCTTAGTCTTGCTGGTAATGTGTCAGTTTCCTTTTCCTTACATTTTCTTTTCTTTCTTTTAGAATAAAAAGTTGTACATTTCAAACATTTTTTTTTTCTTTTGGATTTAAAATCTGCCAGCCAGTGGATCCACAAATGGTGTGATTAACTAGTCCAGTACTCCATCTCTTCCATTTTTGTTACACAACAATCACCATATATTCCATATTGTTTACATAATGATTCTTTGGTACCAAATGAGCACTAAAAGTATTACTCACTCCGTCTTATAATAAATGTCTCAGTTTTATTTACCATCAATATCTTCTGAATACATGTTCAACAGAGTAATTAAGCTATGGATGCAAACATTGTCGATGAAAGTAAAGAAGTCGACTCATCCATTATCAAGAAGGCTCGTTGTCTACGACTTTCTGGAGAAGGTTTACCATATGCACCGGTCGATTGGCCAAATGAAGGCGATATTTGGGGTTGGAAGGTCGGAAAAAGATTTGACACTACTAGTAGCTTCTATCGAGATAGATACTTGATCGTGCCAAAACGTCTTCATCCCCATAGAAGGGCGGGGCTACTCCTCAGAAGCAAAACATCAGTGAAAAAATTTCTTCAATCAGAATTCCCTAATGCAGATATTTATGCGTTTTTTGCTTCTTTCAGTTGGAGAGTTCCAGTTAAAAGTCAACCCTTGATGAAAGGTCAGCGTTTAGACTTATTTACCCTTATTCATTTAACATGGTCATATTCCATTTTAACTATACAGTTCCTTATTTGCTATATACTCCCTCCGTCCCATGTACAAACCATTTTTCCGGGCACAATAATTAAGAAATATTATTAAGATAATGAAAATGTGTGGTAGGAAATGAAGAGAGAGAATGAGTGGAGTTGGTTGAATAAATTGTGTGGTAGGAAATGAAGAGAGAGAATGAGTGGGTGGGGTAGGGTGAATATAAAATAATAAATTTATTTCCATTTTGGACAGTTTATATTCACGTGGGACGGACCAAAAAGGAAATAAGTTTGTATTCACGTGGGACGGAGGGAGTATATGTGATCAAAGATTCTTCATTTGCCCATTCCATCATGTAGTCATTAGTGATTCAACGGATATAAATAAATAAATAGTGATGGCATGAAGATGTTGTCGTGAATGATGCATAGACGTTGAATCACTATTGGCACACAAAAGTGGCATAGAAAATTTGGTCTCTCCGGCGTGTCCTTGAGGGTCTAAGCTAGTTACTGCGTTTTGGAGTTAACCAAATATCACATCATTTTGCATGTTTCTTGCACGAACTCCCAGACTTTACAATACTCCCTCCGTCCCCAACCTAGGTGCCTAGTTTGACTTTGGCATGACATTTGACCATACAACTACGAGAAATTAGAACATTTTGATGAAATTTTAAAAGTTGTTATTAATTTATTACTAACAACACTAACAATTAAATGTTTTAAAATTTAATTATAATATATCAATTTCTCGTAGTTGTATGGTCAAATGTCATGGCAAAGTCAAACTAGGCACCTAGGTTGGGGGCGGAGGGAGTAATTGATATTAAGAATTTCATTACAATGGATTCTTTGTATGTTTTGCATGGGATTTTAATACAAAAGCAACATTTTGTTTGAGAATGTTGAAGAAAGGTGCTCCAAAAATCAATTAAAATTGCAATATTTCATAGTAGACATTGACTAGATTACTTTAAGAATGGAAGTTGTCTCTTGTTTCATATTCAGCCAATCCGCCTATCCTTGTTGCAGCTACAGATTCACCTAGTCCACTTCCTCGGAAGTCTACCAAGCACGAAGTTGTTGCACCTAGAGATTCTCCTAGTCCTCAAAAGTCGACTAAGCAGGAAGTCGTTGCTCCTAAAGATACTCCTAGTCCTCGTCCTCAAAAGCCTACCAAGCAGGAAGCTTTTGCACCTAAAGATACTCCTAGTCCTAATCCTGGTCCTCGAAAATCTACTACGCGGGAAGTTGTTGCACCTAAAGCTTCTCCTAGTCCTCGTCCTCGAAAGTCTATCAAATTGGAAGCAACCAAAGAAGGTGGAAGTAGAACCTGGGGAAAGATGAGTCAAAAGCATGGTGTACACGGGCAACGTACTAGGAGATCTTCAAGGCTCATGGGAAAATTCACAACCAAGTATGCGGGAATGCTTTTTGATTTAACCTTGGAAAGTGATGAAACGGACGTCTAAGTATGGTCAGAGAGAGTCTCTCGTTGCTCATTTTGCTCAGTTTGCATGTCTCAATGTGATCTCCTTTTGAAGATTTTGAAGTTAAGTTGAATTTTGTGGTCACAAACTCTGTTTATGATGTTATAGTTAAGGAAGGATGATGATCAAAATGAATGGAACATATTTTGCAGCCTATTCATCAAGAATATTAGATGGATATTGTACAAATACAACTTTGTTTCAGCTAAATTAGTTAATGTCATGAATTCTAATTAAATACTCCTTATGTATCTAAATTAATGTCGATTTTTTTTTTTCAAATTTGCGTTTGACTAAGAGCAAATTTGAAAAAAAAAATCGGTACGGAAGGAGTATCACTAATCAAAATCGTTAATCATATCATTAGAACTTTGTTTGTTTGTGTTTGTGATGACAGCCGGAAACAGAACATTGCCGATTTTTTCTGAAATAATTCAATTTTAAAATTATAATTACCAAAATTAATAACTCATATTTGAAACTATTTTCCAAAATAACCATCTTTTTATAACTTGCTACATGATGTAGCGAGTTCAACATTTGACCGTTGAAATTCGCTACACCATATAGCGAGTTTAGTAGAAAATGGATTTAAGCGTTGGATTAATTAACTGTAATTAACACAGACAAACTCGCTACACCACATATCGAGTTCGCGCGTACACAGAACTCGCCAAATGGTGTAGCGAGTCTTCAAAAATCAGATTTCCTTAATAGCGACTTACGATTTGTAAATAAAAAAACCCGTAAAAAAAAAAAAAAAAACTAAGCGTTGGCCGCCGAGTAGAAGGGAGAAGAAGGAGAAATATTGCCATTCATCAAATCAAAGCTTATCATCTCCAAAATTTTATTATTGTAAGTTTACATTCAAGTTTTTAACTTCATTTGTATGTTGATTTTGCTTTGATTTGAGTACTTGTTTACTTGAAAATTAGGTTTATTCAACTCAATTGTTGTTATATTTTGAACTCAATTGTTGTTATATTTTGAACTCAAAACGAATATTCGGCGAATATTCGTTCCAATACCGCCAATAATGATGTATGTTCGAACTGTATCAGCGGAATAATCTGACGGTAGAAATTTATCAGTGGCGGAATTATTGCGTCGGTGGTTGATTAGCAAATTGGCGATCTGATTCAATATTTTTGGCAGGATTATTATTTTCACCGGCGGAAGTAATCCGCCGCTATTGCCAAACTACCGACGGAATAATTCCGCCGCTGGCTATAAGTATAAATTCAGGCAGAAACCCTTTACGGTCTCTCATCTCTTCTCGATCTCTCTCTCTCTCTCTCTTCCCTCGGCCTCTCTCTCTTCCCTCGTCCTCCGATCCATCATCGCCGTCCACCCTCTCCACCGCCACGAAGCTGCCGCCGCCATCCTCACTCACACACACACCGACCGGACACACTCAAATTCACAGCTCCTCCTTCGGTTAATCATCTCTCACCTGGGTTAGTAATCTCTCTCTCTCACTCGCTCTCTCGCAAACAACTAGGGACCTCATCTTTCCCTCCCTCTCTCTCCAGAAACATCCATTGATTTGTGTAGTTTTCTGGCCATCCGATTTTGGGCTTAGTTGCTGATGTTTGTGTTTTTGGCAAAATTAGCGACTTGAACCTGCTTTTGTTAATCTCCGGTGAGTTTTTACGCTAGATCTTGATGTTAAATTGCTGATTTTCAGCTTTGGTTTCGAGTTTGTGTTGATTTTGGTTATAATTTGATTTTATTTCATTTGTTCGATTGCTTGATTTGTGTAATTTTCGATGCTTCAATATGATGTTCTTCTGGATTTGGGCGGAGGTAAAAGAAGGATTTCTTGGTGAAGTATGGAACTAGATCAGAAAGTAGCGTGTATTATGAGTACTGGATAGAAGTTGGAGGAATTAAAATAAATTTATTATTTAGATCATTAATTAAGGGTGTTTGTTGTAAGACACGGATCAATTAAAAAGTTAAAGGTCTCAAGAAATAAAAAATTAAAATAAATTTATTATTTAAATGTTAACTATTTAAAAAAACAGATGTGTATAAATGTTAATTCATCATTGTAAAATTATATATTTTATAACAAAGAATTAAATATTAATATTTAAAATTATTCACAATATTAATAATTTAAAAAATGTGATAGATGTATGTGTTAATTCATTATTGTAAAATTATGCATTTTACAATAATGAATAAAAATTAATGTTACGACGTAACGTTGTGACGGTTGTGTGCAACACAAAAGCTTAGAAACCCGTTTAAGAATCTTTAACTTATCATGTTGAGGTCAACATGTAGTCATTGATTCTTAAATTGTCTGTGTGGACAGTCTTGAAATGCACGATTATATGATTTTGTAAATATCATATTTGTCTATCAAAATTGCTTGAATAGTCGATAGTTGAGATATTTCGGTTGCATTCCTCTTGTTCTCTGAGTGTATACTAGACATGGTTGATTACATACTGTCGATTCTAATCGATAGTGTTTGATTGACCTAGTCTACGTCGTGCACTTGGAGAACCATGGGGTTATGCTGTCGAAATTTCTTGATTTTCGATTATAAAGCAAGTAGACAAAGTGATATTTGCAATTCATATAATCGTGCATTTCGGTATGGGATAGAAGCCAACCCTAATTCTAAACCTAAATGAAGTGTCTTGTTGCTTTTAAGTTTGTAATTCAAATTTAGGGAATGTTAATACGTTAATTACATCTAAACTGTTAATATATTATGAAATCAAATAATTATTAACACCCCAATTTTGTTTCATCCGTCGATTAGATTGAGTGTACATATAATATATAGATTGCAATGCAGGAGTGATGTCTGTCAACGATGATCGTAGTTGGATGTACAATCGGAGGTTATCGAATCAAATGGGTATCACTCCTGAGTTCATAAGAGGGTTGAAGGAGTTTATTGAATTTGCTACAGCAAATCCCAATTACATGAATGCTGATAAGATTAGGTGTCCATGCGTCAAGTGTCGTAATACCAAGTTTCTACGCGTGATCGATACTCAGAAACATATTTTGCATAACGGGTTTGAAGTTGGGTACAAACGGTGGATAACTCATGGTGAGCAAATCATATTGCGCCCAAATGTTGCGAATAATTCCCCCATGAATATTCATGTACCTCCTGAACTCGAACCTATTATTCAGGATAATGAAGAACCACCTTTGAATATGGAAGATATGGTTAGGGATACAGCCGGTCATGAATTTGATTGGTCAGAGAACCAACAGCAGGAACCAAATTCTGCAGTCAAGATATTTATTGATGCTATGGACTCTGCAAAAGAGAAGGTCTATCCAGGTTGCGAGATCAGTGTGTTGGAGGCTGTGGCTGAGCTCCTTAACATAAAGGCTGATTGCAATATTAGCCAGTCTGCTTATAATCGTATCATGAAAGCAATTAAGCGGTTGTTGCCGAAAGAGAATAAGTTGGTTACAAAGTTTTATGAGACAAAGAAGTTGATTGGGCAGATTGGACTATGTTATGAAAAGATTGATGCGTGTAAGAATGACTGCATGCTATTCTACAAGGAAGATTCACAGAAGACAGAGTGTTCAATTTGCGGAGAAAGTAGATATAAGCCAAATCGGAGGGGTAGTTCAAAACACAAGAAAAAAGAAACCACATAAGCAGTTGTGTTACATGCCGTTGATTCCGATATTGCAACGCCTCTACGCGTCTAAATCTACTACAGAAACAATGCGTTAGCATAAGGAAAGTTTGCGTGAAGAGGATGTGTTGATTCATCCAGTGATGGGGAGGCATGAAAACACTTTGATAAGACTTATCCTGAATTTGCGTCTGAAGTAAGAAATATACGGTTATGTCTCATTCTTATTTTTTTTTTTGCTATAAAAACAGGTGCAAAATATTCAACATATACATATCACCAATGAGGAGCAGCGGTATATGTCGTGTCCGCAACAAGCTGAGATGCGCAAGTTGATTAGACACACGCTCACTAACATTAGGGAGCAGCAACGACTTGAGGCTGCAGCACCTCCAGCACAGGTAGATCGCGTACAGGGGGTAGGACCTCGACAACGTCGTGTTAGACGTCATGCACAGCCACAACGACAACCACAACCACAAATTGACTTGCTCAACGAGCCAGATGAGCCAGAGCCCGATGTTCAGCCAGATTCCGAGACTCAGTATGATGGACTCTTTGATTATCCTTCATAGTGGGGACCTACTCAGGTGGAGGAGGCAGAGGAGAGGATTAGAAATGAGGTTGAGGAGGGTATTTATTCAGGTGTTTACCCTCGTCACGGCCTGAGTCAAGTGAGTGGGCTTATTAATGATGATGATGATTTCGTTGACCCTCCACCTAGGACTTTTCACACGCCGGTATATTCGGGAAGTGGCTTTAGGGTTCCTTTATCATACTCACGAGCGGATATTTCACCCTTCTCTGATTCGTCTGCGACTTCATCTAGTGGGGTACGTCTTACCCCTGCTCAAAGGGAGGAGTTGATTAGAAGAAGGTCTCGGAAGCAGCATCCGACAAAGAAGTTCACCTCGGCTACCTATGATTGAAAGTATGAGAGGAGAAATAAGTGAAACTATGTTTTTATTTAGATGTAATAAAATTTTGTGGTATTAGTTGTAAGAAAATATTTATGGATTTTCTGTATGAATTTTTAAGTTTTTATTTGGATGTTTGTTGTATGTTTTTTTTTTAAGTTTTTGTACAGGTGTGTTTTATGGTATATTATACAGGTTTTACAGTTTGATATATTGGTTTTGTTATACTGTACAGGTTGTAAAGTTGGGTATATGGATTTTCTGTTTGCAGGTGGGATTATAGCAGTTTGCTGCTGGTGTAGGAGTCACTGCAAGTGAATTCGCTACACGGTTGTTGGATGTAATGGGTCGATGTCCTGGCAAGTGGATTTCAGATCATCAGCAAAGCGGGGAGCTTCAGCAACTTTGAGGCGGCCACATGGGAATGCGTGAGGCGTACGCCTCAAAGTCAGTAGGTTGGTCTGCGTTGGAACAATTTGAGGCGGCCACATGGATACATGCGAGACGGGAGCCTCGGCTCCAGAGACTTTTTGGTTGCTGCGTTCGTCACGAGGTTGGCGCCTAGGAAATTGCCAGGCGGGCGCTTGGGTAACGGGCTGAGGCTGTTTTGCGGGCTTTTCTATTTTCGTTGTCTTTGTTGTTGGGCTAGGGTTTGGTTAATATATACTCCCTCTGTCCCATTAGTAATGGGAATTTTACTGTAGATACGGGAATTAAGGAAAAGTGAATTATAGTGGAGGAAATAGTGAATTATAATGGTGTTGTGAGTATTAAAATAATGTAGGAGAGAGAATGAGTGGAGGGAATAGTAAAGATTCCTTTCCATTTTAGGAAGTTTGTGGTTTGTAATGGGACGACCAAAAAGGAAAGTTTGTGGTTTGTAATGGGACGGAGGGAGTATATGATTGTATCCTATGTAAACAATATAGATTTTGCACAGATTAATAGAAGAGTGGCCGAAATTCATAACCCCAATTCCATCTCTTTTCTCTTTCGATTTCTCAATTGCTTGTGTGTGTTCTTGGTTATTGTCCATAGCTTCCGCTGCGATTGCACAACAACGGTGTAGCGAGTTCAATGAAATCGCTACACCGTGTTGCGAGTTCACTTGTAGTGACTCCTACAGTAGCAAACTGCTGTAATCCCACCTGCACACAGAAACAGAAACTGAAACTTAAACTAAATACAAGTCAAACTAAATCCAAATGAAAAACAAAGTTATATTCAAACAACAAGCAACACAAACTGTATAAACAATCAAAATTACATCCAAGTTATATTCAAACGGAATCCAAATGAAATACAAAGTAAATCCAACAACTCAAACATAAATTGCATGGAAAACATTTTTCTACTCCCTAATATTTGGGCATACATGACGATTGTGGCCTTCTTGTTTACATGATGAACACTGAGTCTTCCGTTTATCTGCTTGAAAGTCCATACAATTTCAGAAGCATATTGATCTACGCCGTCCGAACTTCGCAGAACATCGAAGGTGGGGGTTAGGGAAAAAACGTGGCACCAAACCATCCACATCCCAATAATACTCATGGTGGATTGGTTCAAATGTTCCCTTCCATGTCTTATAGTATTCCCTAATGGGGTAAAATGGAGAAACGAAAGAATGACCATCAAGATGTTGTGCATGGCAACATGAAAGAAGATGGGAATATGGCATGGGATAGGTAACCCATTTACCAAATGTGCAGGTACGTTCATTAAATCGGACAATTTGGATATTTCCACCTTTATCACCCTGATGTGCGGTTGTTACTTGATACACCCCCATCTCATGAGTGTTGAACCTCCTTACCTGATATGTCATACCTTTCTCGCTATTCTTCAAGTATCGGTAATGAACTTTCTGGCTGAATTGGTGTAGGGGATTGATGTTAGGGTTATCAGGATTACCTCCTTAGGCATTAAGTGAAAATCCATGCCTTACTTGAAAGTACTTCACACAACGGTAGAAGGCTGTTTCAACAATTGTTGTTATTGGCATCCCACGGGCTCCCTTCATGACACCATTGAAAACCTCAGACATTTTAGTAGTCATAATGCCATATCTATAACCACCATCATGTGTCAATGTCCATTTTCTGGCATATAAATTCAAAAACCATGCAATTGCTTGGGGTTAATTGAACGGATACTCTCTAAGATAGATTTCAATTTTCTATCTTTACTTACTTTACCCGCTCTTCAAAATAGATACTTCAAACCTTCCCCTCTATGCTTATCCAAGAAATTTGCTCGCATATGACTCAAGCAATATCAATGATTCACATTTGGCCACAACGTATCTTCCGCTATAGTCTTAAGAATACCGTGATAACGATCAGATATCAAGCATACTTCACGACTCTTTATAATATGTCTGCAAAGAAGATATAAGAACCAACGCCAGTTCGTCCAATCCTCTTTTTCAAAAACAGCAAATGTAAGAGAAAGTATACTGTCTTGGGGGTCAACATCCATGTCAATCAGTATTACCCCTTTATGTCTACCATAAAGGAATGTTTCATCAACAGAAATGACATGCCGACAATGAAAAAAAGCTTCAATGTAAGGCCCAAATGCCCAAATAAACCGTTGTATTAATGAAATAATGCAAAGGACATAGCCGTTGTAATAGCTCAAATAAATTGTTGCATTAATGAAATAATGCAACACCATTCTAAAGCATCGTTGCATTTGATGCGTTACATTTGTTAAAAAATGTAGTAGTGTTGAAACATGTATAATTCACCGACAGGGAGAGGAAGATGAGTATACTCAACAATTGTTATGGGGTTGTATTTTTGGATGGCTGCTAGGACGCATGGTAACCTTATATAAGATTCCTCCCAATCTTCAAAAACCTCTGCAATGCCCTTCTGCTTTCCACACCATGCATTCTTTTAGGTAATTTCCTTTCCAAACATATCACTGATGTGTGAAATAATAACTCCAACCTTGACATCTGAATCGACCTTAATAAGACAAACTACTTGCCGACCAATAAACTTCGTATCTAGGTTGGGGTGATCTCGAATTTCTCCAAAATATAAGCAGCAATGAGGAGCCTTATAATTGGTCACTTCCCAATAGCCAAACTTCCTCCTTCTCACACGAATATAAAAATTGTATGGAAAATTTTTCAATAGACATTCAATTACCCATGTGTCAGTTGTGCTCTTTCTTACCCTGAATCGGATATTAGTGAGAATATAGTACCTTTTTATATCAAATTGCGCCTCGTTCTTGCCAGAAAAGCGTATCCCTTTAGCAATTTCATTTTTCTCCGGATCCCAAACTGGAAAACTAGGTTCATTATGGTAATCAATGAAACATTTTTCTTGTCGAGCAGAACAACCAATCACTGTAAAAAGGATAATCTACTCTCTCATACCTTCGATTTCCCGGTGCTTCATAATGAACCAAATGTGTTTCCACGTCATCATCAATCAACCCATCATCACCCTCTCCCAAATTGACATCAGAAACACTACTACCCTCCTGATATTCATCATCAACATCGTCTAGCATTGGATCTACATCAGTGTCTTCTTCTTCTTCATAATTTACATCATCTTCAAAATTATCATCATCAACTGAATCATTTGGGTATGCGATGTTAACATAATTTGAAGTTTGAGTTGATACAAGTGTTTGTGTACTTGGACCAACTCGTACATCACGGTTACAACTTGGTGAATACCCATAAATGGTCTTTGTGTGCAGTGTTTCAAACTCTGAATAACGTCGATTTTCAATCAATTTTACAACCACATACAGCTGCAAATTACTCATCCCCCCAAATTTATCTAAAACATCGAACATTATATACATATATGCATCATCTTCAATACGAAAAGGAAAGTACTCACCAATCCCGCTTTCAAAAGTATGAGGACATCTATAAATGACTTCCAAATCAAATTGTGATCGATCTAAGCCCATCTTTTTATATAATTCATCAATCAACTCATTGTATCTCCATTTACAATTAGCCCTAAATGCACATTTTGGCCCTTTTTAAAAATGAGGACCATCAAATTGTTGTATATCATCACCTCCCCAATAGCACATGAAATGATTGAAACCCCGTTCATCTTTAATCCTACATTACGAAATCAAAGTGTTAAAACCTACATAATAAAACCCTAACATTTATATCTATAATATACTAAAACACAGTAAAAAACTTAAATTTATATATCTAAACACAAGTGAAAATAATGATTAAGATGATGTTAATTTACCTTGATTCTTGGTATTCAACGATTATGAAATTAAATGATGTGAAAATTTGTTTTTTTTTTTTTGAAAGTAAGTATGAGAGTATATGAGAATAAGAATAATTATGGATCTGCAAACCTTATCTACTGGAAAAATGCCTTTGTAAACTCGCTACACTATGTAGCGAGTTGTGTGTACGCCTAAACTTGATACATGGTGTAGCGAGTTGTGTTTTGTTAATTATTGTTAATTAATTCAAACGGTTAATCTTAATTTAACTAAACTCGCTACATGGTGTATCGAGTTTCAACGGTCAAATGTTGAACTCGATACACCATGTAGCGAGTTCAAAAAAGATGGTCATTTTGAAAAATGGTTTCAAATGTGAGTTATTTTGAAAATTATAATTTTAAAATGAAATTAATTCAGGAAAAAATTAACATTGACTATGTTGGAATTTTATGTGCCATTGCTTTTATAAGAATATCCAAAAAATAGAAACTTTTCTCAAATAATACCTTTTAACTTTTTTATTTATCAAAGTGACTTACTGTTTAAAGTTTTGCCCAAAATATCCCACTTTTTTTAAATTCGCTACACCGTGTAGTAATTTTAAAATTTTTCGTTTAAAATCGCTACACGGTGTAGCGATTTTAAATTTGTTAAAATTTATTTTAATATTTTTGATATTTAAAAAAAAAAAAAAACTAAATTTGAAATCGCTACACGAAGTAGCGATTTCAAATTAAAACCACGCCAAAGTCCGTACACCAACCAAAACAAAATAAAGATTGTACTTCGTCCCTCCCACTTTAAATTATAAAATAATAATATAAAAATTATATATTAATAAAAAAAATTAAATAGAAATATTATTTTTTCCATATCAAATAAATATTTTTAAAATGTACTTCTATAAAAAATTATATTCTTCGTTTCAAAAATAAATATTACTTTCGACTCAAAATGAATAACCAAAAAATAATACTACATTTTTTATCCCAAAAAAATGAGCATTACTTCCTTCATCCCAATGAATATTTTAAAAATTAATACTACTTCATTCGCCTCTAAAATTAATGTTTGTAATGTTAGTGCCTTCGTCTCAAAATATAATATTAATTTTTGAGGCAAATGAAGAGTATAATTTTTTTAAATATTCATTGAGACTAAAGAAGTAATGCTCATTTTTTTGGGATAAAAAATGTAGTATTATTTTTTGATTATTCATTTTGAGTCGAAAGTAATATTTATTTTTGAAACGAAAAATATAATTTTTTATAGAAGTACATTTTTTAAAATATTTATTTGAGATGAAAAAATAATATTTCTATTTAATTTTCTTTATTAATATATAATTTTTTTATTAGTATTTTGTAATTTAAAGTGAGACGGAACGAAGTACAAACTTTATTTTGTTTTGGTTGGACGTGTACGGACTTTGGCTTGGTTATAATTTTAAATCGCTACTTCGTTTAGCGATTTCAAATTTAGTTTTTTTTTAAATATCATAAATATCATAAATATTAAACTAAATTTTAACAAATTTAAAATTGTTATACCGTGTAGCGATTTTAAACGGAAAATTTTAAAATCGCTACACGGTTTAGCGAGTTTAAAAAAAGTGGGACATTTTGGGCAAAATTTTGAACAGTAAGTCACTTTGATAAATAAAAAAGTAAAAAGGTATTATTTGAGAAAAAATTCCAAAAAACATGATACTCTATTCGTCTCAAAATAAATAACCATTCTTTTTTTTTTGAAATTTACTCTTGATTAAAATTAAAAGCAAATATGAAAAAAATTTGTCGTTCATTTTAGCAAAAGTAGTGGTCGATTGTTTCCCGGTCTTCAGAGATTCAGCTGGCTCAATCAAGAATGTTTGTATTGGGGCTGAAGAGAAAAATCAAGAGTTCAATTTTTTTTGTTGAATGTTTGAACTGGAGATACTTTCAGAAATTAAAAAATAAAAAATAAAAAATACTACCTCTGTCATATTTGTAGTACTTGCAGACTTGAACTTATTATTACAACCCCAGTACTGAGTAGTAGGGGTAAACTTGTCATTATAGATTTTCATTTGGTCATATGGACTGGAGTAGTTGATTCCTCATTTCATTGATCTCAGTTTCATTTCTTCCATTTCTCTCTCTCTCTCTCTCTCTCTCTCTCTCTCTCTCTCTCTCTCTCTCTCTCTCTCTCTCTCTGTGCTTTGTGTTAAGGTTATACTTGGCCAAGGAGAACATGAGACGACGTAGGTGAAGAACAATGTTCAGTTGTATATTCAATAAAACAATATTACAATATACTCCCTCCGTCCCATCCATCTTAAGAAAAATTTCTATTTTGGGCGTCCCGCTTATCTTAAGAAATCCCAAAATAGAAAGTTTTTATTAATTTTATACTCTTCCTATCCCACTCATTCTCTCTCCTACTTTACTTTTATACTCACAACATTCTCTCTCCTAACTATTCATCCCACTCATTCTCTCTCCTATTTAATTTTTCACACTCACAACACTTCTTCCACTCATTCTCTCTCCTAATACTATAATAATATTCCTTAATTCCCGTGCCATTTTACTTTTTCTTAAGATCTCCGGGACTGAGGGAGTACTCCCTTCGTCCCGATAATAGCTTCACCATTTTGGTCCAGCACGCAAATTAAGGGTGAAAAAAATATTGTGAGTGTAATAGTAAAATAGGAGAGAGAATGAGTGGAGGGAATAGTAAATTTGAAAAGTGTTTTGAGTATAAAAGTGAAATATGAGAAAGAATGAGTGGATGGAATAGTAAAAATTCTTTGCCATTTTAGGAAAAGTGAAGCTTCTAACGGAACACTCTTTTAGAAAACTGGTGAAGTTTTTATTGGGACGAAAGGAGTATAAAAGAAACCAAATCCAAATCCTAGTTGTACTATACTAGGTAACTATTGACTCAATTATAGCCTAAGTAATAATTATCCAAAAATACATTGATATACATCCCTAAATATGCTCTAACCATATAATGTGTCTAATACCCTCCCTCAAGCGAGACGTCTGTAGGGAAGACGTAGCTTGACTGATAAACCCTGAAAGCGCGGTTTTGACAATCCTTTGGTGAAAATATCCGCGAGATGATCATCCGATGAAACATAATGTAACTTGAGGAAACCCCGAGTGACCAACTCTCGAATGAAATGATAATCAATCTCAATGTGTCTAGTGCGAGCATGAAACACTGGATTTCGAGCCATATGAAGAGCAGAGAGATTATCACAAAAAAGAGAGGGAGGAGTAAATGGAAGACGTAGTTCACGAAAGAGGTAAGAGAACCACCGAAGTTCAGCTGTCGTGGTTGCAAGCGCACGATACTCGGCTTCACTACTTGGACAAGAAATCGTAATTTGCTTCTTTGCCGTCCAAGAAACAAGGTTTGGACCAATAAAAATGCATGCATCCGTAGTAGAATAAATCTACTCCCACTGAACTTATGGTATACATAATCTTCACCAAGATTCGTTTCAAAACCAAATGAAAGAATAACTTGATTAAATTTTAAGTACCATTGACGAGATGCTTGCTTAAGCCCATAAATGGATTTCTTAAGTTTACAAACTAGTTGACTAGTTTGATCCGAATCAGTCACCATTTCTGGTTTCTTCATATAGATAGTTTCCTCAATGTCGCCATTGAGAAAAGCTGTCTTAACATCCATTTGATGAAGCTCAAGATCATAATGTGCCATTAATGCCATAATGATCATAAAAGAGGTTTTTAGAAGATATCGGAAAAAAAATGTTTCTTTATAATCAATGCCTTCCTTTTGAGTAAATCCATTAGCAACAAGACGTGCCTTATATATTTCCATATTACCTTGTTAATCCCTTTTGGTTTTAAATATCAATTTATAACCAATAGGTTTTACACCTTCAGGTAATGGGACAAGATCCCAAATGTCATTGTCTTTTATTGATTTTAACTCCTCATTAATGGCATTGATCCACTTATGAGAATTAGAACTATTAATGACTTCATGGAAGGTGATTAGATCATCTCCCACTAAACCTAAGGTGTCCTTATTCTCCGCAAGATACATATCATAAATATCCGGAATAGCACTTCTTCTTTCTCTAGTAGATCTCCTTAAGGGCACTGGTTCATCCTCATTTTGAGGTTGTTGAATTTCATTATGTCCAACATTTTCATGTTGTCCGTTATTTACGGGAGTCTCTATATTATTTTGAATTGTATGTTCTTTGTTGAATTTCAGGTGCAATTACTTGATTTTCAACAGGAACTAAAGTTTGAGGAATAAAGAGTGGTTCCTCTAACTCTTCAAATTCAAAATCATTACTATTTTCTCCCACTAAATTCAATATTCTCAAGGAACCTAACATTGTCAGTCTCGAAAAATGTTCTAGTTTTCGGGTCATAAAATTTATATCCCCTAGATCTCTCGGCATACCCTTCAAAATAGCTATTAACAGTATTAAGGTCCAGTTTTCCCTCATTAGGCCTATAAGGTCTAGCATCTGCTGGACACCCTCATACATGAAGATGATTTAAGGACGGTTTCTTATTCGTCCATAACTCATAAGGGGTTTTGTCGGTAGCTTTTGAAGGTGCTCTATTGAGAATATAAGCTGCGGTTTTTAATGCTTCGCTCATAATGAGTGAGGTAAAGAAGTACAAGAAAACATACTTCTTACCATATCCTTAAGGATTTATGTCTCTCCAATATACTATGCTAGGTTTACCCGGCATGGTGTAGTGAGGGACAATCCTACACTCTTCAAAATAGCGAATATAAAGGACCCGGACGTTATTCACCCAATACGTTATACCGTTCGCAGTTTTCACTACCATGATCGGATTTAACGTTCTTAATAGTCTTTCTTATGCCTTAAAAGACTTAAAAACGACCAATGATTGAAACTTTACATGAAGAAAATAATGTATCCATAACGAGAGTAATCATCCATGAACGTAATGAAATATTGTTGACCATTTCATGAAGTAGTAGTGAATGGTCTACAAATATCCGTATGAATTAGTTTCAAGACGTTCGATACTCTCAAAGATCCTATTTCCTTTAATGTTTGTAAATTTTTCTTTAAAACACTTAATGCAAAAGTTTTATCCGAAGTATCAAGTAGTTTTAGGATTCCCTCCGACATAAGCTTTATCAATTCTCCCTTTGGAGATATGACCCAAACGCCTATGCCATAAAATACAAGAATTTTCACTTGATAAATTTTGCTTAGTGCCTTTAGTTTTGGTTTCATTATTATGGGACTCATTCATTTTCTTGACTGTGTCAAGTAAATTAAGATTATCGATATATGACAAAGTACTAATACCGACAAATTTGGAATTTAAAATAAAGATCACATTTATTATTATCAAAGAACAAGAGTAACCTTCCTTGTCAAAATTGTGATAGATATTAAATTTCATCAAAAGGATGGTATAATGAATGTATTATTTAATACAAAATAATAGCCAGTACTTATTGTTGTGGGCATTTTTCAACATGGCAACATCTTCAATTGATCCTGCATATCGAGATGTCATTACACTGTAAGTATTGTTTTAATATTTACTTGTTCAATATTTCCTAATATTTTTATTCTTATCTTTCAGTAATTAAGAGAGAAATGCGGAACAATCTTCAAGCACGTTCATCAGACCTTCAAACGGCTAGGGCGACTTGGTCTAACGGAGGTTGAAGTGATAAACCAAAATGCCGAGATTATAGGAACCATATTGACTCTTTCATATCTACTTGTATTTAAGGGGAAATGGAGACGGAAAAACACACTAACGCTCATACGCACACACTCAACACACAAAGCTCTTGTAATCCTCTCCATTGTCTTCCAAAGTTGTATTCTTGATCATTATAGTGAAACCTTTAAGGTTGGAGACCTAACTCCCGGGGTTTTTTCCAAAGAGGTTATCACCTCCAAGGTTTTCTTCGTTAACAAATCGTGTTGTCATTTTCTCTTTTTCATTCTTTTGTTCCATATAATCGAATTCCACAGTTCCCTCCTTATTATTCAATCCACACACTAAATTTAGTTAAGATTCTACTTTATTGTTTTTTCTACCAAAACAATTTGGCGCCCACCGAGGGGCCTCGTGGTTTATCGGTTATTTGAAACATTTCCTAACCAAATTCACTATGTCTGCACCCTCCAATGTGTCCACCGCCGGGAAAGGTCCCGCCGTTGTTCCCACATCAGGAGGTAGAACCAGCTTGTTACCACCACCTCCTCAGACCGGGTCTCAGCCAACTCAATCTACGAAGACTCCACAAAAGGGGGCAACCTCTTCCAATGCAGATGCTGACATCCGGAGTATCCTAACCAGGTTGAATCAAAGGTTGGACCAAAGAAGACAACAATTCGAAGGTGTTGACCAATTCCATGATTAAGATGCGTAAAGATCAACACTCATCGCATCTCGGCTTGAGAACATATCACCACCGCGTGCAAGGGTTCTCAACTTTGACAACACCGGAGGATCTACATTTCAGAGTGAATTCATTCCAATGGGCACCCTCCTCAAACTCATCCGCCGACATCTTTAATGATGTCGACATCTTTACCTCGGGGACACCCCATTGACGCCATCTTCCGCAGGATTCACCCCATTCATTCCATTTATAGACAACACTACCGTCACGACTACTACGGACGATTCTCGGTTTGCTAAATAATCTTTTCAATAATAATAATTTCAATCGTCTTCCTATGGCCGACCCTTTTGCGGAAACCCACTAGCTAAACAGGATGCGGGATCTCAGAGAGCCGATAATGAACGTACTGTGTGTAACTCCTCCAATTCAACCAGTGACCCAAAACTGTTACAATCAATCCCGGTTTGTCCCAAAGAATTGCAAATGTCAACATCCCGAAGCGTTTCCGTACCATCTATGAAGTTGTACGATGGCACCACGGACCTGAGGAGCATGTTGCACACTATCAAGAAAAGATGGACATAATCCATATCCCGCTTCGCACGGGAGGCCTCATGCAAGGGATTTGGATCCACCTTGTCCTGGACCAGCTCTCAAATGGTCGATTAGGCAACCCCGGGTTCAATTGGTTCATACGCCCGGCTCATCAACATGTTCTATAACCAATTCTCATGCAATCGACAATTTGAAAAGTTGACAAGTGATCTCTACAATGTGACCCAAAGCTGCTAATGAGACTCCTCAAGGATTATGTCCATCGGTTCAATAAGGAGGTGTTAGAAATTCCCAATCTTGACATGTCGATGCCACGTAAGCATTCAAAATGGGGTTGAAGAAAGATTCACAATATTATCAAGATTTGGTAATGACTCCTTGTAAGCGGCTAGAAGAAGTCAGGAGCAGATCATTAAGGTTCATAAGACTGGAGGAAGATGAGCTGCGAAGATCGAAGTCGTCATCCAAGACGTCGACATATGACCATCCCGAAAGAAAGACTTAATCGTCCCATCGCAGGAACAACCGTCCCAATCCTTATCCGAGAATTGACACTAGCAAAATTAATTCGGTAGACGGTGAGGATGAAGATAGTGATAATGTGCCTAACATTTCGATTATTGTTTTTCCGTTGACATTTCAGTGTACTTTGTGCAATGTGCAACCTAGGAGACAAAGCCGATGGCCAAAGAAAACGGACAAAACCACAGGATGGCGTGACAAATCAAAATGGTGCGCTTACCATGAAGACTTTGGACACGTTATGAAGACCGCATCGCGTTAAGAAAGGAGATCAGTTACTTACTCTCGAAAGGACATCTTAAGGAGTTATTGGGGTCCGTAAAGAAGAAGGCCGAAAATGCGTAAGCTCCTCATGAAGCCGAAAGACCGCTCCCCCAAAGATCAACAAAGGTGATCAACTTCATCGTGGAAGCTCGTAAATATGTGGAACATCCTATTCGCCGCAAAACGACACGCTAAGGAGTCAAAAGAGGAAAAGCCAGAGAGAGCCAAGATGTCGACACCTTACCCGGATCCAATTACCTTTGATGAAAGTGATCGTGATAACTTGCCGGAACCCCATCATGACGGTGCCGGTTATTTCCTTGCAGATCGCTAACCGTACAATACGACGTATTCTCGTAGATGGGGGCAGCTCCGTCAATCTTATTATGTTGGGTACCCTTAAGGAAATGAACATCCCAATCGGAGATTGTCAAAAAGTCTTCGGCCGGTAGGCTTCAGTGGTGAAGTCAAAGAAACGGTAGGGGAGATAAAGCTTCCAATATACTCAAAGGGCCTCAACACCATGGAGCGGTTCTGCGTAATTGATTGCGCAACATCTTACAATGTCATTCTTGGAAGACCGTGGATTCACGGAATGAAGGCCGTACCCTCCACTTACCATCTCAGTGTGAAGTTTCCAACACCTCGGGGTGTCGCTAAGATTTACAAAGTGATCAACAGGTGGCTAAGGAATGTTACAAAACTTCAATGAAGGCGTCTATATCTCCAAAACAAGCATAGCAATTACCGAGGAAAGTACGCGAAGTCCTCGGAAGCTAGGGAGGATGATGTGAAAGAAGTATTGTTAGATCCTTCCAACCCGGACATCGAGTACTTATTGGCACCGACATCCCGTCGATATAGAAGAGAAACTTGTGAACCTATTAAGAAGCGTAATAAAGAGTTTCGCTTGGAAACATGATGACATGACAGCATTAGCAAAGATGTCATCACTCACAAACTTAACATAGATCCTAGCTTTAAACCAAAGGCACCGTAAACGTAGAAAGTTTGCGTAAAACCAAATCGGATCATCAAGGAGGAGGTAGAGCGCTTACTCAAAGCCAACATGATACGGGAGGTCGATTATCCAAGATGGTTGGCGAATGTGGTTGTGGTAGAGAAGAGAAATGGGAAATGGCGAGTTTGCGTCGACTTCACCGACTTAAATAAAGCCCGCCCAAAAGATCCTTTCCTTTGCCGCACATAGATTCATTAGTTGATGCCACTTCAGTCACGAACTCCTCACTTTCATGGACGCGTCCTCGGATTTCAACAAATTCGGATGGAACCATCTCGACCAAGAGGACACCGCCTTCATAACCCCCATGTGTATTTATTGTTATATTGCCATGCCTTTTGGACTAAAAAATGCAGGTGCAACGTATCAAAGGCTCGTCAACAAGATGTTTAAGGATCGATTGGGGACACAATGGAGGTAGACATCGACGACATGGTAGTAAAATCCAAGAAGGCCGAGGATCACATAAGCAACCTCTCTCAAGCTTTTGACATCTTGGATTGTTTCAATATGAAACTTAATCCACTAAATGCAACTTCGGAATGAAGGCCGGCAAGTTTCGGGTTATATGGTTACTAAAAGAGGCATTGAAGCCGCCGTAACAAATACGCGCTATTCTCGACTCCGTCATCACCTCAATCTGTCAAGGACGTCCAAAGATTGACAGAAAATTGCCGCACTCACTAGATTCATTTCCAAATCCTCGTATCGATGCAAACCTTTCTACGACATCTTAAGAAAGAACAAGAAGTTCCAATGGGAGGAACAACATGAAGAAGCTTTTCAGAGCTCAAAACTTACCCGTCGACACCTCCCTTATTGGCCAAACCTCGATGGAAGAACATCTTTACATCTACCTAGCAAGGTCCGAAGGCGCCGTAAGCGCAGCCTTGGTGACGTAACGAGATGGTAATCGCAACCCATCTACTATATAAGTAAGACACTCTTAGATGCCGAGACCAGTATTCTCATTTACAAAAATTAATTTTAGCTTTGATAACTGCTTCTATTAAGTTAAGGCACTATTTTGAAACACATACTATTATTGTACGCACTAACTATCCTATTAAGAATGTCATGAGAAAACCAGAGATGTCAGGATGAATGGCGAAATGGTCTGTACAATTAAGCACATACGACATCAAGTACGAGCCCGTAACCGCAATAAAATCCCAAGCCCCGGCCGATTTTGTGGCCGATTTCACCAACGCTACAACAAGAGGTGGAATTGGAAGTACAACAACTTCAAGATGATGACATCCTAAAAATTTGGACTCTCTACACGGACGGTGCTTCTAACATGAGAGGTACAGGTCTTGGACTTGTACTAAAATCGCCACAAGGGAACATAATACCACAATCTATCGCTTGCAGCTTTCAAGGCTACCAACAATGAAGCAGTAGTATGAGGCTCTAATTGCAGTTTAACCGCAGCCCAAGACTTAGATGTCAAACATATCCGGGTGTTCATGGATTCATTACTAATTGTTAATCAAGACAACGGGTCCTACGTCGCGAAAAACGCTAAGATGACAACATATTTGGAAATTGTAAAAATTATTTCGCCAAATTCAAAACATTTTCCTTGGAACAAATCCCACGGGAAGAAAATTCTCGCGTATGCTCGCAAACTTGGGTTCGGCCTTCAAAAGCTTCTCACAAACCAAGATCCCAATCATACATGTTGACATCCCAAAGAATTGACCATCTTGAGATGTTCGCCCGGATGCCGACATACCGCCTCTCCCGCAAAGAACCTCTTGGACAGCCTCCTATTATCAAATATCTCTTAGATGATACGATCCCGCCGAGGAGAAAATGCAAGAGCCTTCGTGGTAAGAGTATCTAAATATGTACTTATTGATAATCTCTTGTTTAGAAAATCTGCTGCAGTGTCACTACTTAAGATGTCTAGAGGCGCATAGAGCCCATCAGTTCTCAAGGAGCCGCACGAAGGAGATTGTGGAAATCATACCGGGGCAGAAGTTTACATACTAAAGCTCTTAGAATGGGCTATTTGGCCTACAATGAGAAAAGATGCCGTTGACTACGCAAAGAAATGTGATTCCCTGTCAACGACATGGGGACATCCTACACCACCACTGAACCGCTACATCCTATCCCGTCACCATGGCCTTTTATGGTTTGGGAATGGACATAGTAGGAAAACTTCCCATAGCACCAGTGGGGACGAGTATTTCTTTTGGCCATGACAAACTACTTTTCTAAATGGGTAGAGGCCGAGGCATATGTGCAAGTTCGTGACAAAGAAGTGATATCTTTTATCAAAAGGAACATATTCACTGATTCGAATTCCATCGGAGATAATTTGTGACAACGGCTCTCAATTCATCAAGAAGAGGACCCAAGATTTCCCGACATCTTGGGGTGTTAAGATGGTGACATCTTCGCCTCGTTCACCCTCAAGCCAATGGACAGCAGAGTCTAGCAACAAAATAATAATCAAGCAACTTAAAAAAGAGACTAAACCAAGAAAGGACGTTGGGCGTAAGAGTTACCAATGGTCCTATGGCCGACAGACGACATCTAAGAATGCTACCGGTCAAACCCCTACTCACTTGTATTCGGAACTGTATACGTTATTCCAGCCAGAAGTCCTTGTACCAACGGCAAGATACACCGACATCCGAACATAATAAAGACATCTTGATACATGACCCGGATACCGTGGACGAGCTAAGGGACATGGCCAAAGTTCGCATGGCAACAGACGCGAAAGGGTAGCCCGATCTTACAATAAAACGTAAGGGTTAGAAGGTTTCAAGTAGGAGACTTAGTCCTACGAAAGGCATTCCAAAATACCAAGGAGCCCAATGCAGCAAGCTCGCCCCAAAATGGGCGGGACCCTACTTAATAGATGCACAAGCTGGAAAAGGAGCATATCGCCTTGCAACCTTGGATGGCCAAATGATACCGCGAAGTTGGAACGCCATTCATCTCAAAAGGTATTACATTTAAGTATGATTTCCCATGAACTCATCTTTCCAGGTATGAATCGTCTTTCAACTCTTTACAACCTTTCTTTTCTCCTATGCATCTTTTTTATTATTTACAAGTTAAGATGTCGCTAATACACTTTGTGAAGAGACGTCAACTTTAGTTGGCGTCCGTTTTTAACGTGTTTCTATCTTATGAGGTATTGACACATCTACATGGGGACATATCGAATGCACGCAAAGAACAACGATTTCTCCTCCGTTAGAGACTCGGCCATCTCTTCTCAAGTAAAGGTACACAATCCCTTCTAAGGTTTAAAGAGTTAATTACCTCTTTCTTAAGAAGTTAGGTTACCACACCTTCGCCTCGGAGCGCAAGTTATCTCACTAATTGAGGTGTGGGGTGGGCCTATATGGGTAAACTCATATAGCTTACCCATTCCCACTCGCTAGATGATTGATCTTAAGTATTATTCTTATGGTTATGGCATATTCGTGTCATCTAAGTATCTACGGTTTATGGCATATACGTGTCATCTAAGTATCTACGGTTTATGGCATATACGTGTCATCTAAGTATCTACGATTTATGACATATACATGTCATCCTAAGTACCTATCATTTTGACATACTATCATGTCACCTTATGAGCATAATAAAGGATCATC
The DNA here is from genome assembly GCA_022495995.1 of Adenophora triphylla var. japonica. Lineage (NCBI taxonomy): Eukaryota > Viridiplantae > Streptophyta > Magnoliopsida > Asterales > Campanulaceae > Adenophora > Adenophora triphylla. Next base: position 490,154 of record JAFEMH010000642.1, on the reverse strand, counting down.
CAAAGAAAAATTCTATCCAAAATATAGCAAGCCTTGACACGCTTGAAAATCATTAAACCATAAAGTTATCATAAAAAGCATCCAAACTACTAAGCTTAAAGTGCAAAAGTGTTGGACCAACCCAACACATAAAGGAAATTGTCTTTGGTCCTTATGGACCCATTACATAACCAAACGAAAATAAAAATTGTTTTAAGGGATTCCACCCCAGTAACATCATCAAAATACCAAGAACAAAGTTGTTTTACCTTCTTTTTTAGGTGGCTTCTGCCGCAGGTGTTGCATTTGGGTTAACTTCTCCATCTACTGGTGCATCCTTAACGATCGCTTCATACGGGCTTGACGACACCTCGCCCTCATCCATCACTTCACCGGTCAACTTAAACAAATAGGCGCACTCTCTGTTGATATCCCAAGTGTCAGCCTTCCCTTCTTGATACTCCTTCATCATTTTTATCTTGCATTGAGAAATGCTTTTGCTGCAGCCGGTTTGCGGGAACTCTTCACGTCCGTGATCTCTTTCGATGATCCTCCTCACTCTTAGCCAAACTATTCAGCAAGTCCTTCACTGTTTGTTCTTGCTCTCCCAACGACTTGCTTTGCTGCTCCAGGGTCTTCTCATGTACTTTCACCTTGTTTTCTAACGCTATCTTCTCCTTCCTAACCAAAGCGATGTCAGCTTTGGACTTCTTCTTTAGCATTTCAATTTCTTTCACCAACTCCTCCACATACCCTACAGTCTGAGAAATAATAACTCAACATCAATATATGTTTATAAAAACTTTTGCGTTAGTAAATATCCAATTAATAGTATCTTACCCCATTCGCAAAGCTCATGCATTTTTTCTTAAAATCTCCTACTGACATTCCATCAAAGGAATCTTCAACTTCGACTACCTCCTCTTGGCTAGCCTTTCGCTTCTTTACTCGGAACCAATACCTGCACTATCATCCAAAGTTGGGGTCTTCTTAGGGGCGGGCGGAGGCTTCATCTCTATCTTCACAGTAGAGCCTGTAAACATGGCTTCAATTTCATCGAGGTCAAAGTCCGATCCTGAGATGACTGGTTTAGAAACTACATTGACATATGAAGGACTGTCAATAAGTATAGTGCATCAATTTGACAAACTAAACTGAGAGGATAACACACTTACCTGTGGACATAATAACGGAGGTGGAGGCCTTTTGTTCTTAGGGACATCAAAGATGCCTCCAATAAGCCCTTAGGAGATCTTTTGTCCTGGAGAAAGCCCGAAAAATTCTTCAACCTTGGTTAGAGTGTCTTCAACAAAGGCGGGAACATGCTTCTCCGAGTCAATATCTCGCATAAAAGCAAGAACAATTACAATTCAGTTTGTCTCAAGAAAAGGAAGTCACAAAAGTAAGAATTTAAGTGCCTCCCTTGTTCCACTCGCTTGAAATCCCATTTCCTTCTCCAATAGATGCCCTATCAACAAAGAAAAATCTATTTTTCCATCCCCTATCACTAGATGATGTGGTGCTCATTAGGGAACTCCTACCTGATCTCTTCCTAAAAAGATATCTTTTGGAACCAAAGAGTTGAAGATCGTACGAATATGCAATTTCATGGAGCCCTAGGTTTAATCCGTTCTCTCGGTTCACTTAAATGACAAAGGCAAAGACTCGCCAAGCCATCGGCATCAATTGAGCATAAGCGAGTTGGGTCTTTTGGAAGAACTCAGAAACCAATAAAGGAAAAGGGTAGCTAAACCCTAGAAGAAAGGGATACTCGAAGAAACAGATCCATTTGCGAGAAACATAATCAGACCTAAGCTTTACGGAAAAAGGATGAAAAATTGTACCATTTGGGAAGTAGCATTGTCGTTTAATGAACTCTATTTGGGAATCACTGAACAAGCAGGTCTCTTCGTCTGGTTTTGCAAGAAGGTTTTCGCAAACGAAATCATCGAGACTAATTTCTTTGGAGCTTTTTGGGGTTGGGACATTCTTAGATTTGGTCGAGGACCACCCGGTCCTACCCATGATTGACAAAGAAAAGAAAAAAGATAAACAATGGAGGAAGATGAAAAGTGGAGAAATGTTACCTTGAAAGATGAACGGCGCCGTAACAGGGGTGAAAGAGAAGCTTGGAAAAGTTTATTTATCCAAGCAGTTATTAAAAAGAGAAAGAATTACTTTTCAAAAATAACTCTTCTCCCCAACCGTCCATTTCAACGCCACGTCTTCCAAAAACGTCCCATCAAACAGAGCGACAGTTGGACCATTAATACAAAAGAGAAAAACATTTTGCCTCTTCAGTTGCCAACATAGTCAAATGTTTTTGGGGACAAGCATTGTGGGCATTTTTCAACATGGCAACATCTTCAATTGATCCTGCATATCGAGATGTCATTACACTGTAAGTATTGTTTTAATATTTACTTGTTCAATATTTCCTAATATTTTTATTCTTATCTTTCAGTAATTAAGAGAGAAATGCGGAACAATCTTCAAGCACGTTCAACAGACCTTCAAACGGCTAGGGCGACTTGGTCTAACGGAGGTTGAAGTGATAAACAAAAATGCCGAGATTATAGGAACCATATTGACTCTTTCATATCTACTTGTATTTAAGGGGAAATGGAGACAGAAAAACACACTAACGCTCATACGCACACACTCAACACACAAAGCTCTTGTAATCCTCTCCATTGTCTTCCAAAGTTGTATTCTTGATCATTATAGTGAAACCTTTAAGGTTGGAGACCTAACTCCCGGGGTTTTTTCCAAAGAGGTTATCACCTCCAAGGTTTTCCTCGTTAACAAATCGTGTTGTCATTTTCTCTTTTTCATTCTTTTGTTCCATATAATCGAATTCCACAGTTCCCTCCTTATTATTCAATCCACACACTAAATTTAGTTAAGATTCTACTTTATTGTTTTTTCTACCAAAACACTTATCAATAATCCAAAAGTCACTATGCCTATAACTTCAACCGGATTTCCAGCTTCCATATAGATGTATTTCTCATCTTTACTGGGGATTCGGAAATTCAGGCAACCCTGCATACATGAACTAATGTGAGTTGTTGCACCAAATACAACCACTATGTATATTAAGGAATTGAAACAAAATTTGCCTTAGTACAAACAAGACCAAATGACATACCATCCTGAATTCGCCATTTGCGATACTTATGGTAGTCGTTCTTCATGCGAGTAAGGTCCTTGCAAAAGAAACTTTTCTTGACTTTATGATCCTTAAATGATCCCTTATGCTTCTTACTTGCAACCAAAATTTCCTTCCTTCTTCTCTTAATCCCACGAGAAGAAGTAAATGCTGAGTGAGTATTTTCTAATTTGAGATATTTCATCCTATCTTCCTCTAATGTCATATGTGAAAGTAATCCATTAATATTCCACTTTTTCTTTTGACATTTATAGGTCACTTCAAAAGGACCAAATTGAGGAGGAAGATAGATCAAAACTAAGTGCACGAGCAAATCTTCCGAAATCTCTAACTTAAGTGCCTTTAGTTTGATCGAAAGTTGAAATAATTCAATAATGTACTCCCGAAGATTTTCCTCACCCTTGTACCGTATGGAAACAAGTTTCCACAAGAATTCAAAGAAAAACTCAGCATTTTCGATTTCAGAGACATTGTCCAAAAATGTCTTTGAAACTGCATTTTTCATGATCATTAGACTCACGCGGTTGGACCGTTCCCATTGCTCAACATTTTTCCGTTCTATAACGGTATTTTCTTTAGTGAGAGCAGCGGGACTTGATTCCTCTAATGCGTGATCGATGTCCATATTGCCTAAGATCATCGTTATATTATTTTTCCAAGTTTTAAGTTTAGTCCCAGTAAGCAAAGGTACATTGTTAATGGCAGTAGTTATGGATGAAGCATTAATCAAATCTGAAGGAGAAGAACAAGAATGAAATAAAACATATATAAGAAACCACACAATGATTAATTATATCAAATGAATTCCATCAAAATAAAAGATAATCAACGTGACATCAAGACTAAACTTTGGATTGCGAATTGACTCACAATTTGATTTATCTTAAGGTAAACAAATAGCTTAAACAACACACTTTAAATACTTGCCTTCCTTTGGGCCGGATCAAGTACAAAAAGGTGTCCTAAAGTTTAAGGTACTTGTTTCCTGGTAATAAAGAATATAAACAATTCACTTTAAACACCCGCCTTCCTTTGTGATGGTTCACATCATTCAAAATGACCAAAAGTTTAGTTCAATTATTACCCCATGAATGTAAACACTTAGTCAATAACAAGGTCTCCTTTGGAAAACAAGCATGTTATCACATATCAATACTTACATTCATCTTTTAACGAGTTTGAATTTAATCAACAAGGTCTCCTTTGGGAAACAAGCATGTTAACTTTGTCCAAAAATGTTAAGGATATAATTAATTGGAAACATAGGGCCTTAATGTAATTTCTGAAAATTTAAATGGTAAATAAAAAAATGAAATTTATTAATAAAAGACAATATCCTTTTGTTCTACCCGTCCATTCTTAAAGTTTGATAACTCCAAGAACCACCGAAGCGCGACTGGTGTCCAGATACTACAATTTACTAACAAATTATCACAAAATTTTGGGCACAAAATAATGTGTACTTTACTAAAAAAAAATGAATGAAAATTGATCAAAATAGCAAAAGATTGAAAATTTTGAAAATCTGACCAAAATTGAGTGGTGCTCGGCCGAGTCAAGGAAAGTGCTCGGCCGAGCAACACACTCCAGAAAACACCCCTTTCTGATCACTCATGCTCGGTCGAGTCCTTAGGGTGCTCGGCCGAGCAACATGACCGTTGGATGGCGCCTTTTCAAAAAAATTTCAAACGATGTGCTGGTACAAATGGTGTGCTCGGCCGAGTCAAGGGAGGTGCTCGGCCGAGCATACCCTGAATATCAAATTTTCCAGATTTTTAGAGCCATACCATACCGCGGGGGCCCCCGCCCCCCCCTTTGTGGTCCGATACCAGTCTACTCAACAGCTAGGCCCGCGCCCTCGGAGGGCGCCGGGCCCTTTGCCAGGATATCGAGTATGAATCTTGGGGTAATCTTGTATGAACCATTGTGCCTCTTGATTTTACCATTATTTTCAGAAATTGAATGAAGTTCTTAATTTAATGGTGACTCAATTTTCAACCAAAGTAAGTAGATCCGCATACTCACAACACATTTAAAAAATGCGTGGCTATGCATATGAACAAACTCACAACGCATCCAAGGATTGTGGCTATGTTCAAAAAATGGGATAATCTTACATTAAGGGTTGAAAGCCTTTTGAGTAAAACCAAAAAAAATTAGAAATAGAATGAAGTTATGAATATGATACTCTTAGACAAGATGAGTATCATGAACAAGAACAAAACCAAATGAAATCACACAAGGATTACAAATATGAAATAAATTAAAGCACAAGGCTTTTACTAGAACTCAAACTCAATCTAGTATATGAGAAGGCTCTGATACCAATTGTTGGAACAAAATGATCCATCAAACCATGAACCGACTCACAACTAGATTAAGAATGAGAGGAAGATGAAGACGGAAGCGCGTACCTGAAGAATCCATGATTGTGTTCTTGATCTTGTTCTTGAATGAAAGAAGAGAGTAGGGAGATAGTACTTCTAAATGATAGTGACCACACTTGTTCTTCTTAGATGAATGAAGAATGTTTTGACTGAATTGTAAATGATGTTAAGTGTCTCTAAATGGCTGATGGATAGCCTTTATATAAATAGAGAAGGGACACTTCATTTAGGGACTACACCCTTTCATAAAGATGATGGTGTGAAGTTACCATTATGCCCATCATTTAATGGTACTTACACCTAATGAAATTCTACACATTTTGTCTATACTTTAACATTATTAAATGATTATAACAAATGGAATTAAATAACACATATTAATTAATCCATGTTCTAACAAAAAGTTGTCTGAAATTCTAGGTATGGATCTCCGTTCCATACTGTCCTCAAAAGAAATAGTTTCTGATATCTTGATGTTGTCCTCTACGATTCAAAGAGATCCAAACCTCCAGGCTCCGGAAAATGCAGTTTTGTATTTCATTCAAGAATTCCTGCAGGACTTAAAGATTTCAAGAAGACCAAGAAAGTGATGGCCGATTCTGAGAAATACTTTGCTGACATGGCAGCCAAAATAGCTCTGGTTCTAATCTCAAGAAGGAGTACAATGAATCAAAAGATAAAGCTGCTATGCTCCAGAAAAAAATTCAGCTCTGAATCATTAGTCATAGAGGAAATTGATCAAGAACTCAGTTATCAACAATACCAAAGAGATCAAGTAAGCAATGGCATTGAGAAAAAGAAGAGAGAAATTGACGAGTTAACATTTGAGCAACGTCTGGTGGTCAGTTGTCTACCAAACGTTGTTCGGGAAGTTCAGTTGGCTCATGTTCAGAGTTCTGAATGGGAGATGAAGAAGAAAACTGCAGAAGATCAAGAGGCCGCGATACTTGAGAAATTTGCTCCTCTTAAAGGGTTCTCCTTTGTTTAGAGAAGGTAAGCTGCTCATTTGGGCATCCTATTACACATATGCTATGACTTCAGATTAAGAGCTTACCTCTTATTGGTTTATGATGGTATCATAATATATGTCTGAAATATTTGCAGGTAGACAATGTCACAATTAATTATGGATGAAAAGTGTCTTTTTGAACTTTGATCAGTATTATAGTACTAGTGAAACTTGCATTTGAAAGGTGTTCTTAATTGTACGAAGGAAATGTAAGTTTAATATGTTCTAATATTTTGTATTTATTTTTATTCGTTTTATTTTGTGTCTCTTTTGAACTTTGATCATAAATATTCGTGCTTTTCACTTTCAAAAGAGTAGGTCTTATTTTCTAAGGATTAGGAAAAACGTTTTTTTTTTTTTTCATAATACGCGGCGACATTTTTGTAAATAAGTAAAACTTGGGGGGCAGTGACATTTTTGTAAATATGTGAAACATCGCGCAATAATCACTAATACGAGTATTGAAAATGTGAGTTACAAAATGGTCAATGTATGTATTGACTCTGAAAGACACTTCAACTGAGCTAATGTGAGTTACAAAAAGGATGTGTGCATTTATTTTATTAGTGCGAGTGAATTGAATGTGTTATTTAGCGACTATGCGAAAACAAAAGTAATTTTTTACTATCGATGAAATATAGACACACAATATATTAAATTGATGGGAATTTCGAGACCTACCAAAGTCATCGGGATTCACCTTAGGAGTAATCAAATTTGTAAAATTTAGTCAAAGTTTGATTAATTGAATTTGAGATATGGGTAACTGTGCAAATAAGATTAACTGTGAAATTGCGAGAACGAATGTTCAAGATGTACAAGTCAATCAAAATGTTCAAAATATCCCCCAAATAACCTTTTAAATATGGACAGTCGATATTGAAATTGACATTCAAGATTAAATGTGCATCAGAGTCGAGATTGAAATTGACTGTCAAAATTAAATGTGTACTCCCTCCGTTTCAGAAAATGCTTCACCTTTTACCAAAAATGGCGTCCCGTTTGAAACTTCACCTTTTCTAAAATGGAAAAGTTTTATTAATACTCCCTCCGTCCCACCAAGAGTGTCACCCTTTTAGGGGTGGCACGCAAATTAAGGGAAAAAAGGAAAAGAAAAAATGTTGTGAGTGTAATTTGAAAATATGAGAGAGAATTAGTGGAGGAAATAATGAATTTAAAAAGTGTTGTAAGTGTAGAGGAGAGAGAATTAGTGGAGGAAATAGTGGATGGGATAATAGAATAGTAATAAAATACTCCCTCCGTCCCGGTCGAAGCGTCACTTTTTACCCAAAATGACGTCCCGTTTATAACGTCACCCTTTCCTAAAAAGAAAACTTTTATTAATATTTTATTATCCCATCCACTATTCCCTCCACTAATTCTTTCTCCTCTACACTCACAACACTTTTAAAATTCACTATTTCCTCCACTAATTCTCTCTCCTATTTTTAAATTACACTCACAACATTTTTTCTTTCCACACTTTTCCTTAATTTGCGCGCCACCCCTAAAAGGGTGACGCTTCTACCGGGACGGAGGGAGTATTTCCTTTTTAGGAAAGGTGACACTTTAAACGGGACACCCTTTTGGGTAAAAAGTGACACTTCGAGTGGGACGGAGGGAGTATTCTATTATACCCACTCACTATTTCCTTCACTCATTCTCTCTCCTAATTCACTATTACACTCACAACACTTTTTAAATTTACTATTTACTCCTTTAATTTTCTCTTCTATTTTCAAATTACACTCACAATATTTTTTCTTCCCAACTATTTTTTTAATTTGTGTGTTGGACAAAAAATGATAAACCATTTCCTGATACACGGATGGAGTTTAAGAGACTGCAAGACTGCAGACTTTGATGCAACACATCCGACCACATAATCTCGAACAACTTAAACTAGACCACTTTTTAATAAAAAATTGTAATTTTAAATGGGACGATACCCTCCATCACATAATATTTCACTTTCCTTTTCGTAAGCTTTCAAAATGAATACTCCCTCCGTCCCGTCCCATTAATTAAGTGCTTCACCCTTTTGGGTGGGCACGCAAATTATGAAAATGGGAGGAAAAAAAAATGTTGTGAGTGTAATTTGAAAATAGGAGAGAGAATTAGTGAAGGGAATAGTGTTGTGAGTATTAAAATAATATAGGAGAGAGAATGAGTGAAGAAAATAGTAAAGATTCTTTGCCAAAAAAAGAAAGGTGAAGCTTTTAACGGGACGCCCTTTTGAATAATTAGTGAAGCTTTTATTGGGACGGAGGGAGTATTACCTTTCTTAACAAGAAAATGTATACTACCTCAATCGCATAATAATTAGTACAACACATACTCCCTCCGCCCCGCTAGTAACCGCACTGTTATTGTTTGCGCGGGGATTAAGAAAAAAAATAATGATATAAATGTTATGAGTGTAAAAGTAAAATAGGAGAGAGAATGAGTGGAGTGAATAATAAATTATAATGGTGTTGTAAGTATTAAAATAATGTAGGAGAGAGAATGAGTGGAGGAAATAGTAAAAATTTTTTGCCATTTTAAAAAGTGTGCGGTTTGTAATAGGACGCCCAAAATAAAAAGTGTGCAATTTATAGCGGGACAGAGGGAGTATCATTTTATCCTCTTTCGAAATAAGTGTTGCGTTCCACTTTCAAAATAAAGGTTGCGTTGATTAATACTCCATCCGTCCCGATCGAAGTGTCTCTATTAGGAATATAATATCATAATATTATATTCAAGTATATATTGTTATATATAGTTTAGAAAACAAGTATATATTGTTATATATAGATTAGGAAACACAATCCTTGTATTAGATTAGGAAACACAATCTTTGTATTAGATTAGAATCCTTCTCCTTTTAGGAGATTACCTAGATTAGAATCCTTCTCCTCCTAGGAGATTACCTTTATCAAGATTAGAATCCTTCTCCTCCTAGGAGATTACCTCCTCATTGTAACCCTATAAATATGTACCTCTAATATCATAATTAATTGAGTCATTCAATACAATTCTTCTTTTCCATGTATGATTGACTTCGTCTCTCTCCCTTTATTCTAATATGGTATCAGAGCTAAGATCCATAGAAGAACTTCTCCGCCACCTTGCTTCCGCCACCAACTACTAAAGCCCCCACCACCTTTAAGCTTTTTGTTATTCAATCCCCTTGGCTCACAAACCCTTTTGACCGAAACCCTATATTTTTTTATTATTTCTCACCTTCGAAAATTTTTTTCTTCTTAATTTTTTTTCTCTTATCTCAATGTAACGTTGAGTATTTTTTTTTCTCCTTTCACTTAATCTCCCTTGGAAAAACAAACTCAATTTGTTGTCGAGACATAACATCGTCATTGAGACGTAGTCGATGAGACACAAAGTCGTCCTTGAGACGTAAAACATAACCCAAACCAAAGTCGTCCGTGTGACGTAAAACTCATAACCCAAATCAAAGTCGTCCGTGTGACGTAAAACTCATAACACAAACCACAGTCGTCCGTGTGACGTAAAACTCATAACCCAAACCAAAGTCGTCCGTGTGACGTAAAACTCATAACCCAAACCAAAATTTCTCATCGTTACGACGTAAAATTCTCGTCATCACGACGTAATTCAAAAAAAAAAAATGGCCGCACTACCATACGTGCAAACTGGGTTGTAGCTTCAGCAACAACAACATCTTCATCAAAGTCTTCAACAACATCAACGTTTTCGAAAACAACAAGTCTTCATGTAATTATGTCCAAGATTGGACTCTCCTATCGACCGTCCATCTTGCGGGAGCATATTAGGAATATAATATCATAATATTATATTCAAGTATATATTGTTATATATAATTTAGGAAACAAGTATATATTGTTATATATAGATTAAGAAACACAATATTTGTATTAGATTAGGAAACACAATTTTTGTATTAGATTAGAATCCTTCTCCTTCTAGGAGATTACCTAGATTAGAATCCTTCTCCTCCTAGGAGATTACCTTTACCTAGATTAGAATCTTTCTCCTCCTAGGAGATTACCTCCTCATTGTAATCCTATAAATATGTACCTCTAATATCATAATTAATTGAGTCATTCAATACAATTCTTCCCTTCCCTGTTTTGATTGACTTCGTCTAACTCTCATTATTCTAATAGTCTCAACTTTTCATTTTGGGCGTTTCACTTAAAATGTCTCAACTCAAAAAAGGAAAGTTTTTATTACTATTTCACCCACTCATTCTCTCTCCTACTTTACTTTTACACTCACAACATTCTCTCTCCTAACTATTCCTCCCACTCATTCTCTCTCCTATATATTTTTCATACTCACAACATTTAAACTTTTTCTCTTTCCTACATTACTTTCCTTAATTCCCGATCCGAACCCAGTTTGAGACACTTCGACCGGAACAGAGGGAGTATTTATTTTAGTTTAATATTATATGATACTTCGTTCATTTTAAATTGCAAAATTTATTGTTTTAGATGTTTCACTTAAAATATTGGCTTGCTACACCAACTAACACACCTACTTTTTTATATCCCACTATTAATGATTTTTTCCTCAATTAATCCAGTTTTAAAATTTTATTTACCAAATTGACTTACTGTTCAAATTTTTTTTCAAAATATCCCACTTTTTGAAACTCGCTACTCCGTGTAGCAAATTTATAATTTTTCCGATTAAAATCGCTACACGGTGTAGCGATTTTAAATTTGCTAAATTTTATTTTAATATTTTTGCTATTTAAAAAAAAAAAAAACTAAATTTGAAATCGCTACATGATGATATGATGTAGAGATTTCAAATTATCAGTCAACCTAACACCAAAGTCCAACAAACCAAAAACAAACCAAAGTCCAACTAAGTAAATAAAGTAAAGTTTGTACTTCGTCTCACTTTAAATTACAAAATAATAATATAAAAATTATGTATTAATAAAGAAAATTAAATATAAATATTATTTTTTCCATCACAAATAAATATTTAAAATAATGTACTTCTATAAAAAAATTATATCCTTCATTTCAAAAATAAAATTACTTTCGACTCAAAATGAATAACTAAAAAATAATACTACATTTTTATCCCAAAAAAATGAGCATTAGTTCCTTCATCCCAATGAATATTTTAAAAATTAATACTACTCCATTCGCCTCCAAAATTAATGTTGTAATGTTAGTGCATTTGTCTCAAAATATGACATTAATTTTGAGGCAAATGAAGAGTATTTTTTTTTTAAATATTCATTGAGACGAATGAAGTAATGCTCATTTATCTGGACAAAAAATGTAGTGTTATTTTTTGGTTATTCATTTTGAGTCGAAAGTAATATTAATTTTTGAAATGAAAAATATAATTTTTTTTATAGAGGTACATTTTTTAAAATATTTATTTGAGATGAAAAAAATAATATTTCTACTTAGTTTTCTTTATTAATATATAATTTTTGTATTATTATTTTGTAATTTAAAGTGAGACGAAATACAAACTTCATATTTATACTTGGACTTTGGTTTGCTTTTGGTTTGTTGGACTTTGGTGCAAGGTTGACTTGTTAATTTGAAATCGCTATATCATTAGCGATTACAAATTTAATTTTTTTTAATAGCATAAATATTAAAATAAAATATAGGAAATTTAAAATCGCTATACTGTGTAGTGATTTTTATCGAAAAAATTATAAACTTGCTACACGGTATAGCGAGTTTCTAAAAGTAGGATATTTTGGGAAAAAAATTTGAACAGTAAGTTACTTTGATAAATAAAATTTTAAAAATGTATTATTTGAGAAAAAAATCCACTATTAACCATAGCCCATTATTATATTCATGAGTATTATATATTTCTTCTTTATACCGATAATGTTTTTTGCAATTCAATTGGAGCGGGGGAATATGAAATACTCCTTTCATTTCGCTCAAGGTTCACCTTTTATCTAAATGGGTATCCTATTAGAAACTTCACATTTTCTAAAATTGTAAATATGAGACTCATTTGTCAACCCTACTCACTTTTTTTTTTCAAATACTTAAATTATTTGTACCACTTGTCATATTCACTAACTTTTCCCCCTCACATATTTAAATTGTGGATCTCACTAATCATACTCACTCACTTCTTCTTTCTCACAACCCATTTCCCACTCATTATTTTTCTTAATTCTTGTTCCACTTACAAAATGGTGAAGCTTCTAGTGGAACAGAGGGAATATATGATAGTACAAGTGCGAACATATTTTCTTAAAAAAATATTAAAGGTAGGGCTTTAAGTGGTTCGATTTAAACCGCGGTTTGAGACCAAATCATGCGATTTTGTTTGTTTTTCAAGTATGAATTATTCGGTTTGATCTCAAATATTGACAAACCATATGGTTTGGTTTGATTTGTGGTCTTACCCTCCTAGATCAAACCAAACTGAATCGAACCAAACTAAACCGCAGTTTGAGACCTCGAGATTTAACTACCAAACCGAATCGAGAGACAAAACCGTCAAACCAAACTATATTAAATAAACTAATTCTAACCCCCGTTTTGTATTTTATTTACTCCATCCTTCCCAAAATATTTGTATTTCTAGCAAGTTTCACACATATTAAGAAAAACAATAAATACATATCAAATATACTAAAATATCTTTTAAATATTTCAATTATCTAGACAATTAAATGATTTTACAATGATAACTACCTAATTATAAATAAGGGTAGTTTAGGCAAATTGTGCCAAAGTTATAAGGAGAATCGTAAAACTTTAAATATTTTGGGATAAAAAATCTCTCATATAACTGCAAATATTTGGGGACGAAGGGATTAATATTTTTGAATATTTACTGTTAGATCAATAAAACAACCTACATTACATAGATTAATCCTAATTCTCGTTTTGTATCTTATTTAATATTAATATCATTATTTGCAGGGCCGGTCCTGACATTTTAGGGGCCCTGTTCGAAGGAAAAACTTAGGCCCTAAATATAACTACAAAAATAATAGTGTATATATTTGGTCGTCAATTTTTTTTATCGTGTTTCATGACCAGATTTATATTTTCTAATTTTAGAACTAGTAATTAAAAATTTTAAGTATGAAAATATTAAAGAATATGGGGGTGTGGCTGCCAAAAGTTATGGAAGATGATTATAATTCTGTCATTGCAATCATCTCCGATTTTTTTTTCAAATTTACTCTTAATCAATTTTTTTTTTCTTTTTACACTTATTTTGGTCGTTTACTCGAATGGAAAATGTGTAGTTTCTAGTGATACGGATGGAGTATTATATTATCTACTTGAGTTAAATTAAGATTTTTTTATTCTAAATCAATAGTACTTCCTCCCTTACAAAATAAATTTCGCATTTGATTTATCAACATTTTTAAGGATGATGCTTTACTAACTTGTAAATTGTTAAAATTGCACTAGTTACTTTGCTTATTTGAAATGCAACATTTATTTAGGACAAACTAAAATTGAAAGTATAACATTTATTATGCAGCGAATGAAATATTAATGTGAAAATAAAATAAAAAATGGTGCCCCTTCGAGTTTGGGGCCCGGAGCAGGAGCTCCACTTGCTCCCCATAATGGCCGGCCCTGATTATTTGTTAACTTCATTGCGACACATAAATAACCAAGTTCTCCCCACGACATTTGTAAAGTGTTTTTCTTCATTCGGCCTCTATCTTCCTCTAGCCTCTCTCTTTCTCCGACTTTCGTATTAAACACATTTATCTTTCGCTTTTCCTCCGTGATCACAGAAAAGTTAAACAAATATGATAATGAGTTGTGATCTGAATCCTGATTTGAACCACAGTATAAACAATGGTCTGGATCGCGATCTAAATCGTGGTTTGAACCAAATAATTGAACCGTGCTTTGAACCAAACCAAATCAAACCATAACAGTTTGGTTTGATTCAGTTTGAATTTTTTCATGTTTCAGTTCGGTTTGAATTTTTTCAAAACGATTACTAGTGGTTTGGTTCGTAATATCCCTCAATCAAACTGAACTATTTATTCCCCTAGTTAAAGCTATCAACATTTACTCACTCTGTACCAAAATAAATATCTAAATAATTCTTAAAATTTTCTTTTAAACAAGACCAAATATACTTCCTCTGTCTCACCAAAATTGATATTTATTTTCTTTTTGATCCATTTCAGTCAAACTGATACTTCCCAAAATGGCAAGGGAATCTTCACTATTTACCCCACTCATTCTCTCTCCTATTTCACTTTTACATTCACAACATTCTCTCTCCTAACTATTCCTCCCACTAATTCTCTCCCTTATTTAATTCTTCATACTCATAATATTTTCTTTCACTTTTTCTCTTTCTTACTTTTTCTTAATTCGCGTATCCAGATCTCAGTTTTGGTGGGACGGAGGGAGTATATTCTTTTGATCGAGATAAAATATGAAAAGTCGGACATTTAATTCAATATGGGACGGAGAAAGTATAAATGGATCTAGAAGAAAATAGAAATATTTTAAATATGAAGAAAAAAATTTCCAAAGGGGTTATGTGTGCAAATGCATAAATAGTGGAAGGGACGGACCCTGAAAATTGTTTCCGAAATCCGAAGTCGTTGTCGGAAAGTTATACGGTAAGCACGCCCTCTCTCTCTCCCCCCAGTCACACGCTTACTTGTTAGGAGGGTTTTAGGGCTTCTCCCTAACCCCTTCGCTCACTGATTCTGTTTTCAAGAAGACAAATGTTTTCTTGATTTATGTGCTTGTTTTGTATGTATGTAATGATTTGGACAATTCATCGAAGTTAAGTGATTTCGATTTGTTTCTTGCTTTCATTTTCGATTTTTTCAGGTGAAATTGTTTCCGGCTGAGATTTGACGACGTCTATTTGATTCGGAAAATCTACGTTGGAGTGTGAATCACCGCCGGACGTCGTTTATCCTGGTAATTTCCCGAACACTTCTCTCTCTCTCTCTCTCTCTCTCTCTCTCTCTCTCTCTCTCTCTCTCGTATTCACGTGTTCATGTGTTTGATGCGGATTGTCAATTTTATGCATTGGTCGGGTGATGTCAAGGCAGAGTTCATTCAATAAGTGGCGTCGTTTTGTTAGAACTCTAATCGGAATGATGCGCAGTATTGCTGTGACTAGCCAAGCCATTTATTTTCATTTTCGAAGTTGTTTAGTTGAAAATTGTTTACTCTATTGATATCATTTTCATTAATTTTTGTCTGGTATTCTGGTTAAATATATTTGAGAGAGTTTGTGGTTTAATATTGGTTGTTTTTCTTAATTTAAGTTTAGCATAACTTATCTCAAAATTTATCAGAATCTTTCTTATACTTTGAGGATTTTATTAAGGAAAGGAAGTGAAAAAGAGAAATTATGACTAAACGATCCCGTTTAATATTATTTATAAACTAAGGGGAAAGAAAAAAGTAGGGACAAACTTTAAGGGGCGTTTGGTTCGGTGGAAAAAAAGTGAAGGAATGGAATAGTCAATGGAATTGAATTCCTTAAGGAATTGGAATGGAAAAAAACTGGTCAAACACCTCCGTTTGGTTGGCACGGAATGGAATGAAATTGTCATTCAATTCCTTGGCAAATCATGTTTGATTTGAAAATACAAATTATAGGAATGGAATGAGGGGGTGGGGGCTGGATGGGGGCAGGGGGTATGCAAAAAAAAAAAAATTTTTTTGTGGGGTGGGGGGGTTGGGGTGCTGGATGGGGGGGGTAGGGCAGGGGGTATAAAAAAAAAATTTGTGGGGGGTGGGGGTGGGGGGGGGGTAGGGCAGGGGCAAAAAAAAAAATAAAAATCGTGGTGGGGGGGGTAGGGCAGGGGGTATGCAAAAAAAAAAATATTCGTGGGGGTTGGGGGGTGGGGGCTGGATAAGGGGGGGGGGTAGGGCAGGGGGCATGCAAAAAAAAAAAAAATTCGTGGGGTGGGGTGGGGGCTGGATTGGGGGGGGATAGGTAGGGATATTTTGGTCAAAAATTTTTTTTTTCATTCCATTGTCAAGGGAATTGGCCATTCCTTCCATATATGGAAGGAATGGCCAATTCCATCAAGCCAAGGAATTGAGCATTCCGGGGGAATGAAAATTTTGAACCAAACACGGCGAAGGAATGAAGGTTATGGAAGGAATGGCCAATTCCATCAAGCCATGGAATTGAGCATTTCGGGGGAATGAAAATTTTGAACCAAACACGGCGAAGGAATGAAGGTCAACGGAATTGACCATTTCATTCCGCCATGGAATGGCCAATTACCGCGAACCAAACGGCCCCTAAGGATTGAGTAAAGGAAATCAAATGAAAAAGGAATTTTTAACTGGATCTCGTTTGCGAGACGATGTGCCGTGTTGTATGGTATTCGTAAACGATATTGTGTTGATTGATGAGAGAAAAGAAGGTGTTGAAGTAAATTGGAATCATGGAAACAAACTTTGTAATCACGAGGTTTTAGGCTCATCAGAAGCAATCCAAATATTTGGAGCAAGGCCTCGTTTATTTTTCATTTTCAGCTCTTATTCAGGTTTGGATGAGTGGGTGCATCAGAGATAAAACAATTGAGACTGTTTTTTCCCATTCAGATTTGAATACCTTTTATTTTTCACTTAATTTTTAGATGTAAAACTATCACTTATTTGACTCTTAAATATATTTTTTTCCATATATATCTCTTGCATAAATTCGTAAAATACCCAATCCAAATACGAGATCAACAACTATTCATCCCATCTCTCAACTCCATTCAATGTCGTAATCCTAATTTCAAATTTGAATTCAGATAGATGAATAACCAAACAACCATAGTTATGCAAAAATCAGTCTTCAAATTTTAATAATTATGAATTCAGCGAAACTCAGACGTAAAATCAGATTTCATGACTTAACACTTAAATCAAACACCACCTAAGTTTTGTAGGGAGGCAAGGGCGATCACCTTAGAGGGGAAGATTGTCCATGGTTCTAACTTTTTTTGCTATCTTGGATCTATTATTCAAAATGAAATTGAATGAAGATGCGACAGTTTTATTGAAGTGGGAGAGTGTGGTTTCTACGTGAACCCGACATGCCCTATAGATTAAAGGAAAAATTATAGCGCACGGCAATAAGGCCTGCAATGGTGTATGCACTTGGTGTTGAGACGTGTAACAGTGACACGTTAATAAAGTGAATGTAATAGAGATATGTATGCTATAGTGGATTGTGGTCGTACAAGTAAATATTGGTTGAAAAATGAGGTGATTAGAGAGAAATTAGTAGTTGCATTCATTGAAGATAAGATTTATTATTACATAAAGTAGTTTGATCAAGTGAGACCCAAACTAAGTGATTCACCGGTTAAAAGGCCTTAGGAGTGGAGAAGTGATAATATGGTGAGATGTAGGGGAAGGCTTAAGAAACATAGATAAGAGTGACCGAAAGCGATATGAGTCTACTTAGAATTGAAGAAATATCGTGTTAGAGAGGACTAAATGGGGGGGGGGGGTTGGTCCATGTGCATGATGGGGTTTGACTTTTTTCCCCTACATTTAAATCTCCTTTTTTGCTATCTTTTCAAAGTTTTGTATTCATGTTTCTCTTGATTTCTCTTCACACGTATTTCTCTCTTTTAAATATTTCTTAACTCTCATTCACTTTTTTTAACTATCATGTATTACCATGTCTCCACTTTGCATTGTTTTTACCTCTTCGAGTCCCTACAACGTTTCATGTTAGCCGACCTTAAATTATTTTGGGACTAAGGTGGTGTTGTTGTTGTAAGGAGAAAGGAAAAAGTAAGTAGGTTTAAATAGAATTTATCCTCCTTTTTGTTGTCACTTTTTCCTTGTTAATGGAAAAATTAATTTCGGATTCATTTGTATTGCCATTGCAGCTCCCACTTGAAACCTGAGTAAAAAAGTAAGCTTTGAAGTTTAGGAAGTTGAATGCTAATTGCCATAGCATGCTGCACAAATGATGCGTCACTGTTTGCCTTGCAGACATAAAGAGTTGGAATAGGACATCGAGACAATGGCTCGGACAATAACTCACTTCACATTGTGATGCCCCCACTCCCTCCTTCCCCTTTACTTAAAATGTCCCTAAAGGAAAAAGTTCAAGTATTATGTACTTTGACAAATGGTTGAATGTCATTCAACTCTAATTATATAGTGTTCTTGCTAGCAGCTTCAGTTTTGTTACAAACAGGTTAATCTAATAACAAATAACTAGGAGGCAATAATCTATTGACAAAACCCAAAACAAAAGGTTTACGTCCAATTATAATTAAAACAAAACTTATTAGTCATTTTTTTAATCAAATTAAGGTAAAAAATGACTGTCCTTGTGCAAGAATGAATTAAGGCTGGTAAAATGTCATATTGTATCTTACTTCATACCAGAACCTACAAACTTAACATTGTTTTAAGAGTTATATGAGTCAGTGAATGCCAGATGTTTGATCTATTCATTCATTTGTGTAACTTATTTGATGTACTGCTCTGCTTTTTAATTCGGTTTTAAAGAATTGAATATATTAGATGGTCAAAAGACTAAATATCTTTGATGAATGTTGTACAGTTAAAACAGTCATCTATCTTCAGAAAATAGAGCGAAGCAATGGAGACGGACCTTCAGGAAGAAAGTAACGGAAACACCACTGAGACAAAGGAAAATGGCTTTCATCTTTATCCTGTTGCTCAACTTCAATCAGGTGTTGGTCTGCCATATGCTCCCGAGGACTTTCCAAATCCTGGTGACAAGTGGAGTTGGAAGGTAGGAAACAGGATTGCAGCTTCTGGTCACTTTATGGACAGATACCTGTACCTTCCTGCTCGTCTTAAGAAAAAACATAAGGGTGGGGGATTTGCAAGCAAGCTAGCGCTTGAGCGGTTTGTCATGACAGCATTTCCCGGTACAGATGTTAATGAATTTTTTGCTTCTTTTAGTTGGAGAGTCTCGGCAAGAAAGATCGAAGGTAAGTATGAATTCATGATTTCATGTTTTTCACTTTATTAAGGATATACTTGGAATATATTCTGTGCTGTGGTAGGAATTTTATCAACGCCTCATTGTGATATGATCTAAATTTAAATGGCATCCCATGGTTGTACCATATGTCTATAGAATCATTTAGCTGTTTGCATTTTAGTTTAGCGTATGGTATCACTTGAGTAATCATGTATGCAGTTTTTGAGAAAGTAAAGAACATTTTAGTGTCTCTTGGTATTCTTACCAAAATTTTTGTCCGAAATTTGAGCCAACTTCGTTATCCAACGTCAGATAAAGAACCTTTATCTGCCTCAAATCATACCCTCCATCCCCAAGTGAGTGGTCATTTTCTAATGATGTTACTAAATTCACCTTTGTCGACTATCATGTGTTTATTTAATATGCCCTTGCAATGACATAGTGTAATCATTAAGAGTATACTCCCTCCGTCCCATAGCAATTGATACTTATTTCCTTTTTGGTCCGTCCCACACCAATTGATACTTACCCAAAATGGAAAGGAATCTTCACTATTTACCCCACTCATTCTCTCTCATATTTTACTTTTTCACTCACAACATTCTCTCTCCTAACTATTCCTCCCACTCATTCTCTCTCCTATTTTACTTTTATACTCACAACATTCTCTCTCCACTTTTTCTCTCTCTTACCTTTCCTTAATATGTGTGCCCTTTTTTTTGGTATCCATTGCTATGGGACGGAGGGAGTATACCGTATAGTTTATGTGCTACTAAAGGTTCTTAACATTCAACTTCCTTAATACTCTTTGAAAAACTGAAAATAGACACTTATTGGACTGGGGGAGTAATAATTATGATCTTCAAGATGATTGCTAAGATCTAGGACTGGATGGACAGTAGATGTGGCAGATGTCCAATGTCTAGCACCTTAGGTTACTGAAGTCAAGCTTCAGATCATAACAATCACCTATTAATTCGAACATCTTTCCACCCAGCCCATCGGTGCTGACAGTTGTGCTGTTGCAGCTCATATTTCACATTCGTAAAAGATCTTATGAAAATGAAATTTAATCCCCTTGTTTATTTTTCTTAAGGTTTCAAGGCACCAAAATTTAATGAATTTCCGTATTTTGAGAATGAATCTATTGCTTCTTGGACTGCAATTTTACAAACTAGTTCAGGATCTCACCTAGATATGTCTGATGAGCTATCAGTCTTTTTTGAGGCTTTGGATGTGTGTTCACATCCAATGTCACCGTAGCCTGTGTGCCTTGGTCATTTGTTATGGTTTTATACTCAGAATGAATTTACCTGATACAATTGGCTAGCATGAATTCATTTTCTGCCACTTTTTGTTGTTCTCTCTCTCTCTCTCTCATTCTACTTTCTTAAAAGAAAATTACCATAATTACCCATTACCCATGCTTTGTTCGTTAAGTCACTCAATTAAAGTGATATGTCTAAAATGTGTTGCTTTTGGTCAAACATGAATTCTTGAATGAGTCTTCTGCTGTAAATTTGTGTCTTTGTTCCTTTGAGCTTGTCCTGTCCAGTGTCCTCAAGCTGTTATAATTAATCTAGATAAATCCATAGAAGTTTGTGTTATCATCCAAATAGTTGCTAAAGGCTAGTGTTTGACCAGAATTGATAATAGTTTTGTGACAGGGTAGAACCATTATACAATTTTAGTTTGTGATTTCGTGTTTGACACCTACATTGGTTGGCACTCCCTCCATCCCATTTCAAATTGGACAAGATTCCATTTTTCGTAGTCCCATTTTGTAATTAGACAAGCCCAAATTGAAAGTCTTTTATATTTTTTTAATCAATGGGCCCACTTGTCATACTCACAACCACTACCCATTTACTATTCTTTACCCACTAACAAATCCTAACCCTTCCATACAACACCTTAATATTTTACACTTTTTCTTTAATCCCCGTGCCATCTCATTTTTTTTAATGGGATGGAGGGAGTATGTTACTATGGGCTTAATATGTTTCAAGAAAGACCTCCAGATGATCTTTGTTCTGATAATTTTTCTTCTCCAACAATACTACTTCTTAAAGCTCATTTCCACGTCTATTCCAAGAATGCATTGCCATGTATAACAAAATTTGGTTACTATACTTCCTGTCTATCACAAAGATTTAATCTGAAACATGCCATCGTTATGTACCTGAAATCTGTGCATTTGTATTTGGAAGTATATATCTAGCTATGTATACATCTTCAATAACTTCATTAGAACATTGTGCAGATATCATATGGGTGGCTACACCTGTCTCGAGATTTTCAGGCAATGATTCGCCGGTTGCAACCTATGGCTGTAAGGCTGGTAACAGCACCTGCAGCAGCTTACTAGAAACAGAGAATCCTACCCCTTCAGATCTCAACCCGTGCGACTTTTGCTGCAGTGAAGCCGATTTCTGTCGATATTGTTGTTGTATTCTTTGTTGTAGGAATGTTCATGAAGCTTCTGGCAGCTACGACTTCATTAAATGTGATTCAATAATAGGGGAGGGGCTAATTTGTGGACACGGGGTCCACATAGAATGTGGTCTCCGTTCTTACATGGCTGGTACTGTTGGAGGAAGCATTGGTTTGGATGCCGAGTACTACTGTCGCCGCTGTGAGACTAAGATTGACTTGGTCCCACACGTTTTGAATCTCTTTCAGACTTGTGAAACTATTGATTCTCAGGATGATATTGAGAAGGTTTTGGATATTTGTATTTCTGCTTTGCGTGGCTCAAGTAAAATCATTGCAAAAAGACTGCTGCATCATATTGGATCTGCCGCAACGAAGGTATAGCTTATCATATGGTACAAATGATACATAGTCTAACTTTTTGTCACTGTGTGTAGGATTTCTAACGCAGCAGAGTGACCAATCTGATATTTGTGCAGCTTAAAAATGGGATTTCTCGTGAAGATGTTTGGAAAATGGAAGATCTTTCAGCCATTACCACAGGTAGCTTCTATATCCTGTTCACTTAAATTATACTTCCTCCGTATCCACTTTTTAAACATTTAGTTTTATGATAAGAAAATGAATAGCGAAATTTTTTTGGTAAAAAAGCGTTTAGGGACTGTTTTTTTTTTAACAAAAATGACATTCATTTTGGGACAAAAGTTTCTTGAATTTGGACATTAATTTGGGGATTCATTTAGGGACAGAGGGAGTAACAAACAAATATTGATCATTGATTAGCTTGTTTTCAGTCTATACCCACGTTTCAAGGGACCAAATATGTTTCTCAATACTTTAACATGCAAGAATTAGGGGAAAAATACATAAATATGCTCCTAAACTTAGGGATAAGATGCAGATATGCCCTTAAACTCGATAATTGACACCATTGTCCTTGAACTCATGGAAAATGAAGGTATATTTGACCACCGTCAAATTTCTGTCCAAAATTTAATGTAAAAGCTGACTTAGCGTTGATGTATCCCATTTTTCTGCATAATGCAAAGTGTTCCTTCAAATGAATTGATTACTCGTTCTAATGTTTGGTAATAGTAGATTTCTCTCAGCATGAAACTGATCAAATGGAAATCTCCAATTACGACGACCCTTTAAGTTGCAAAATAGCCTCGCCTCAAATATTGTCTGGAGATTTTGATTATCGACTTGAATCTCTGAAACTTGAAGATGAGATTGATCAGATTCTGATGACACTGAAGAAGTCACAGGAGTCGGAGTACAAGATTGCTGAAGAATGCCTTATTGCTCAGAAAGAACATCTTTTAGATCTTTATCAACAGCTAGACAAAGAAAGACAGGAGCTTGCAGAACGTTCGCCCTCTTCAGACCCTGACGATCTACTTGATGCTGTACTTACGAGAGTGGATCAGATAAAAATTGAACTCGCCAAACTTAGGAATATGAAAGTAGTGGCCAATGGATTTGGAAAAACATCCAAGGATGTTCTGAATGAACATTTCAGTTTGAAAATGGAGGATCCATAAAAGAAACAAAAACCATCATTTTCTTTTTCTAAGAACCTGTCAGAAAATTTTGCCGTCCAAAATCTTGAGTTTGCCAGTTCGGTAACATTCTTGTAACTGAGTGTATTTGGTTACGTATAGTAGAAAATATATCACCCCGGGGGACTTTACCAGTGTCAGTTTTGTGTTGGAATTTAGAGGCTGGAATAAGGGGTCTGAATGTCTTCAAGTTCCCTGATGAAGATGATAATATTAATGTTGCGTATATGAAGCACGCCTGTGTTGTATGGTGCAATTGCTATATCTCGAGGTTTCACATTCTTTTAGCATTTAGATCTATAATTGCGCTTTGCGATAATTATCTGTTGTGAATATGGCCCTCCACACCCAAGCAAACCTACAAGAATAATAATCACACACAAACCAAGCACAAGAAATCAAAGAAACAGAAAAGAACACAAGAAATTGTTAACCCAGTTCACCAATTTGATTGGCTACGTCTGGGGGCACTACCAAGCCAGGATCTTGCACTATGTATGTAGAATTTGTGTTGCAATGAATTTTAGGGGCGGAATACAACTCAAATATATATAGGGGGGACAAACCAAACCCTAGATGGACAAGGGTTCCTTAAAATTCGCCTAAAAATAAGCCCAGAAAAATACTGCCCCGACACATGGGCGGTCGCCCAAGTGCCCATGGGCGGTCGCCCATAGCCAAATTCCCTCGAGCCAAACCTTCTGTACTCATGCGCGGTCGCCCATATCCTACTGTGCGGCCGCCCACAACAATTGCCCAATTCCGACGTACCTACTGCCATCATGGGCGGTCGCCCTCCTCAGCCTGGGCGGTCGCCCAAGCCAACAGAAACTCCAGACGAATTTTCCCCTTTTGCTCCGAAGTCTAACCCGGTTGGTCCTCTATCCCAACAATCTCCCACCTAGAGATCAACCATACATATAAGCCCCGTATCCGTCTTCAACTCATCCTTGGTGTCCTCATAGTGCTCACCTCGATCATGGTAGTGCCATTCTCCTCTTCTATTCTTCGAGCCCAATTGAAGCTTTGCACAGCTTCAATTTATCAAGATTCACAACCTTTGTCAACATGTCAGCCGGATTTTCTGATCCCAATATCTTCTCTAGCCCCAAGATCTTCTCCTCCAAGAGATGTCGATGTAGTGAAACCTCGGTTGATATGTGCTTCGTCCTTGAATGAAACGCGGGATTTCTTGCCAAATGTATTGCACTCTGACTGTCGCTGTAGAGAACGTTACCACTTCGCGTCTTCCCAAGTTCACCCAAGAAGTTCTCGGCCCATTACCATCTCTTTACTCGCCTCGTCATTTGCCGCACATATTTCGCCTTCAGGTTATTTGCGCCACGATCTTCGCAATTTAGAAGCCCGGGAGATTGCGTACCACCAATGTAAACACATAACCCGTAGTACTCCTCCTTTTATCAAGATCACTCGATGCCAAGTCCGCATCAACATAACCCGCTAACACCGCTTCCTTGCTCGAGAAACACGAGAGCCTTACCGTGCCCTTGAAATAACGTAGGATCCACTTAGCTTCCCGATGTTGCTTTCTGGATTGCCCATGGGGTGACTACTCCCGCGCATGTGCGATGTCAGGCCTTGCCACACGCCATTGCATACATGAGACTCCCATTTCTATTGAAGCATATGGAGTTCTCTCCATCTTGTCACTCCTCCTTGCCCCTAGGCGAGTCCTTCTCGGATAGCTTGGAAATGCAAACCCAATGGCGTCCTGTTGGCTTCGCCTCTTCCATACAAAACCTTGCTAAGACCTTCTTAACATATTACGCTTGTGAAAGAACCAACTTGCCCGACTCCCTATCCCGGTCAATCCGCATGTACCCAAGATTTTCGGCCTCTCCCAAATCCTTCATCTCGAACCGTTCCGACAACCGAGTCTTGACTGTTTACCTCTCTGCTAGAGCCCGCTATTAACATGTCGTCCACATATAACGCAAGATAATATACCCGTTGTCCATGTTCTTGAAGTAGCAACAATGATCCGCCTCACGTCGATAAAATCAATGTCATGCATGAATCCATCAAATTTCTGTGCAGCTAGGAGCTTGTTTAAGGCCATACAAGCTCTTAGTCAATCTGCAAACTAGCTCCCCGCTACCCTTAGATAAGTAACCTGCGTTTGTACCATGTAAATCTCTTCCTCCAAGTCCCGTGAAGAAAGGCGTCTTCACATCCATCTGTATTCAAGCAATAAGTTGTCCGCCACTACTATTTCCAGAACCATTCGATAGTGGTCATCTTCACAAGGAGTGAATACTTCGGTGTAGTCAATACCGTACTTTTCTTTGAAACCCTTTTACAACAGTCTTGCCTTGTAACGCTTGCTCACGAGTCTACTTCCTCCTTGATCCTGTAAACCCATTTATTATGCGGTGCCTTCTTCCCCTTAGGTAGTTCGATCGACTCCCAAGTTTTGTTGGCCTTGATGAGTCCGTCTCATCATCCATCGACTTTCCACTTGTTACAAAGTGTACTGAACGACTTCCGCATAACATTAGGTTCCCGTTATCTGTCAATGACAAATAATAATTGGATGGAGTATACTGTCGGGCGATCCACGCATGACTCTTGGATCTACGCATGAATATCCGGTTCGGAGTACGTGGTTCATCTTCGGTGACCTCCCCGACCGTACGGTCATCATGAACCGATTCTGCTCCCACCCGAGTTAGGAATATCCACCTCTACAATTTCCGGTTAGAACTAGTGTCATCGGATGCCCCCTTTACGTCCTTGTACAAAACCTGTTCATTGAATACCACATCTCGACTACGAATAACTCTATGATTTTGGTCATCCCAAAACTTGTACCCGAAGTCATCCCCGCCATACCCAATAAATGTACACTTAACATTTAGCATCTAATTTAGTTCTCTCGTGGAATCGACATGAACATAAGAAACGCTGACGAATATGCGAAGAAAGGACAGATTACACTTGCCACTCCACGCTTCCTCACGGAATTCCATTCCCGATGGTACCGATGGTCCCAGATTGATCAAGAAAGGCTGTAGTGTCAAGCTGCATATGCCCGAACGTCTTCGGAAGTCCACACTTCAATCTCATACTTCTAGCTCGCTCATTCAATGTTCTGTTCATCCTTTCTACGCTACCAGTTGAGTTGTGGTGTCCGCTTTGGAGTCTTCTCCATACGAATCCCATTCGCAAAGACAATATTCCCTAAACTCACCAAGCTCATACTCCCCACCATTGTCGATCTCAAGCACTTAAGCTTAAGTCCCGTCCGATTCTCCACGAGGCCCTCCACTTCTTGAACACCTCGAAAGCCTCATCTTTCCCCTTCAAGAAATAGACCAAAATCTTCCTTGTAGAATAATCAATGAAGGTCGTAATATGACGCACCACCAGAGATGTAGGAGATGGCCCCCACGAGTACGTGTGAACCAATTCCAACTTTGCTTCCCTCGAAACCCTACTGTCCTCGAGAAATTATTTCTCCTGTTTGCCAAACATACTGATCTTCACAGATCCCCACGTTGTTGTCTTGAAACCCGGTAGTAGTCCCTTTCAACAAAGCACCTTCATCCTGTCTCGCTCATGTGACCCAATCGGCACGGTGCCACAAATCCGTATCACCCTTTGCCGCCACCGCAATCTTGTCCTTGGTGTTGTTTGCCAAATCTGATGTACCCTCCTTATTACCCCGAGCGATCTCACAATCCTCCTTGGTAATAACCAGGTTCCTAGCATGAAAGTCACCTTGTAACCTTCTTCGTCCAGCCCAACCGATAGTAGGTTCTTTTTCAAACCGGAATGTGTCTAACCCCGTTCGGATGTAAGACCTTCCGTCCGATGCTCCTATTACGACATCCCCCTTCCCCTTGATTTCCAAAGGCTCGCCGTCGACGAGATAGACCTTCCCGAAATCACGGAAGTGTAGTTCTCCATCTCTTCCTTGTGCCCGCAAGTGGAATGATGCCCCGAATCCGGCACCCATGATTCTAGTGCGCTACGACACTGTAACCGCACATCATCACCTTCGAGCCACATTCACTGATTGCCCTTACGATTTGGACAATCCCTCTTGAAGTGTCCCGACTCCTACAATGATAGCACCGAACAGATCCCTTCGCAACCTTCGGTTT
This sequence comes from Adenophora triphylla var. japonica, assembly GCA_022495995.1. Classification (NCBI taxonomy): domain Eukaryota; kingdom Viridiplantae; phylum Streptophyta; class Magnoliopsida; order Asterales; family Campanulaceae; genus Adenophora; species Adenophora triphylla. Next base: position 462,564 of record JAFEMH010000642.1, on the reverse strand, counting down.
GTCCTTGGTCTCATCGGCTTTGCCCTTACCACTCACCGCGTTCTCCCTAGATTCGGTTCTCCCTTGTTTGCTAGTACGGCTTCCTCGCTAGTAGTAGCCAAAGCCGATCCCGAAGCACTCGATGTCCCCAACTTCTTCATGCGATTTTCCTCGGCGAAAAGAAAGTCCTTAACATCATCATACTTCAATTTCTTCTTACTGTGAAGCGTTGATTCTTTGTCACCGTTCCGCTCCAACTTGCTTGGCAAAGAAGCTAGCAACAAACACGCATGAACCTCATAATCGAACTTGATCTCCACCGTCAATGAATCTATGACATCCATAAACTCATCGATGTGCTTAGCCAAGGATCCTCCCTCTTGCATCTTGAGACTACCCATCTTACGTATCAAATCAACCTTATTTGCGGCAGACGGAGTTTCAAATCTCTCGGTAAGATAATCCAATAGCTCCTTGGTGGTTGTCGCCTTCTGGTAGTCTTCGCAATCCACTTTGACAAAGTAGATCTAACCACCCCTAGGGCTTTAGATCCATGAGTTCCCATTCTTCACGATCTTCATCTTAGGTTTGACACCCTTCGAGAGGCTTATAGAGGTCTTTGTTGTACAAAAGATCCTCAATCCGCATCCTCCAATATCCGTAGTCGAGACCCATCGAATTTCTCAACCGCTTTGTTTGTCCTTGCCCATTCTTGATTGCTTGGAACAACTCCCTTGATCTTGAAACCAAAAGCTACGATACCGGTTGTTGTGAATATGGCCCTCCACACCCAAGCAAACCTACAAGAATAATAATCGCACACAAACCAAGCACAAGAAATCAAAGAAACAGAAAAGAACACAAAAAATTGTTAACCCAGTTCACCAATTTGATTGGCTACGTCTGGGGGCACTACCAAGCCAGGATCTTGCACTATGTATGTAGAATTTGTGTTGCAATGAATTTTAGGGGCGGAATACAACTCAAATATATATAGGGGGGACAAACCAAACCCTAGATGGACAAGGGTTCCTTAAAATTCGCTTAAAAATAAGCCCAGAAAAATACTGCCCCGACACATGGGCGGTCGCCCAAGTGCCCATGGGCGGTCGCCCATAGCCAAATTCTCTCGAGCCAAACCTTCTGTACTCATGCGCGGTCGCCCATATCCTACTGTGCGGCCGCCCACAGCAATTGCCCAATTCCGACGTACCTACTGCCATCATGGGCGGTCGCCCTCCTCAGCCTGGGCGGTCGCCCAAGCCAACAGAAACTCCAGACGAATTTTCCCCTTTTGCTCCGAAGTCTAACCCGGTTGGTCCTTTATCCCAACATTATCTTCCTTCGTATCTCTTTTAACAGTAGAGTGTGAAGTACATTAGGGGTATGAAATACTTACATGTAGGGTTTTGATGATGTCAAAAACGTTCGGATCAGTTCAAATCCAGCAGCAGGTTGTATCCTAGCGATTGAATAGCCTGAAAAAGATGAACAAACACATAAACTTAGCCGGGCTTCACCGGCGAAGGCTCTCCGGTGTGAGTAAATATTTGCCTTTTAGAGAGAGAAATCAATTGACAAGAGTTTAGAGTCAAAAGATGCGTTCCCAAATTAATGTGATGTATGGCTTGTATTTATAGGCATAGCATTGTATAATCCTTGTTGGATAGGAATGCATGGAGATAAGCTTTACTCCAAGAAATACTATTAATAACATTTTTTGTCAATCTGACTTTTTCTATCAACTTCAACTTAATTTTGATCAAGACAGATCTGTGGACACAAAATCTACAAAACAAAGCTTCGACTTTGATTTCATAAACAGGGTCATATTCTTTTTGTTCCATACCATAAAACAGATTAAAATAAATGATAACAAATGCACTAGCTTCATCAACTCTGCTGAAGCGTCAGGCATGACTACCTACTTCCTGATCGAGAATGCGATGGTTACGACGGGATCTTCTACGCCTGTTCTTCCTGGGTGACATGGACGTAACACTTTTCTTCATCTCCTCTACTGGTAGTGGAAGCCCAAAAACACAATCCAAAGGGTTTTCCATTGCAACAAAACCACTTTCCATCTGCATTAACTCAGAAAGAAAATAATTAATGGCAAAATTGGGAAGAAAAACAAGGGGGAGAGAGAGAGAGAGAGAGAAGGAGAATAGGGTATGTGGGATGAATACTACTCCCTCCGTCCCATAATAATGTTGCATAAGAAATGCGCTTTGCTTGTTTGCTCATCACTTGTACAATGATAAAATTGCTCTAAAACTATTATTGTACCTTATTTAGAAACACAACATTTATTTTGGGATGAATCAAAAAGAAAAGCAACACCAATTATGGGACGGAGGGAGTATCATGTTAAAGAAATCCTGTTTTTCCTTTATAGTCTGTGCGACTAGGGGGCGGATGGGCGGGGATAACAAGCAAACCCTTTTCTTTTCTTTTCTTTGCTTGATTAAAATTACTCCCTCCTCCCACCTCAATTGATTCACTTTCCTTTTTGGGACGTCCCATCTCAATTGATCCATTCCTTAAATGGAAAGTTTTCCATATATTTATACCCTTATCATCTCCATATATTTACAAAAAAACCATTCATTATACCCACTTTAACTTACTATTCCTCCCACTCATTCTCTCTCCTATTAAATATTTTTAACTTTTACATTCTCTCTCCTCTAATTTCTACCCACTTTACTTATTTTTCTTAAAAACCGTGAAATTTATAGATGGACCATTTGAGGTGGGACGGAGGGAGTATTTATTAGTGCAATTACACTTGCAATTAGGATACAAGGTAGTTTTGCATATTAGATTTAAGCAAGCTGTCATGTATACTTACAGAAATTTGCTTGGGCTCCGAATCAGTATCATCATGACCGTAGTCAGTATCGTGTGTTTTGACGGAATCAACAGAGTTATCAACAAAGGAATTCCGTTGACGCCAAACTGACTTTATTTGTGAGGTCACGTCATCAAAAACTTTCTCCGAGTAGAAATGCTTGGAGACTTGCTGCCTCGTAATCTGATCATTTGGGCGTCTTCTCAGCATTCTACAATATGTAACCAGTTTCACAACTACGTGGTTCATGTAATCTTAAAAAATTAGTTTTGGGTCTCATACCGAAAGTGAGCATGATTGATATGGTGATGGAGATCACCATTAAGGCATTGAACACTTAGCTTTTTTTCATATAAAATAAAAATCAGAGAAGTAATTACCCTTTAAGTAAACCCCCAGTATCAACTGAATTAACTAAAATAGTTCAAGAAGTTGTTTAAATTTCAATGTTTCTGCAATTTATGCAGCAATCATACAACTCAGGTTATCAGTCAGGGCAATGCTAGGGGCACAAAATAATCCCACAAAACCTTAGCCACAAACAAAGTTGGCAAAACTTGATTGGATGTTAACTTAATGAGTAGTGGGACCTACATATACAACATCCAAACATTTATTAACGACATAGTTTGGAGCAAAATTTTGAGAGAGTTTTTTTTGTAACTTTTGTATTACTCTTATCAGTTATCATTCCACGGCAACAAACCCAGTCTTGACAATTACTAATGAAAGTGCATAATGCTTGTTTTTCCTACGCATGCTTAATTTGTCTCAACAAGTTATCAGTGATTTCAATATGCTAAAGTATTACTTTTATCAGCTTCATATATTACTAAGGCACTTTTGTTAACTTCCATTTCTTCACCTACTGCTCACTGTTTCTTATCTTGACCATTTATTTTTCCTTTTTTGAACCCCAGTCTTTAGATAATTGAAATGCATAGGTTACTGGCTGAAACAAAGAACAGCATGCTCGTGCCAGCCAAGTCATATAAATACCCTAAGTCCAGTACGATGATATAACACATTTCACTAAGAAACTTGGGAGTAAATCTAACACAGATGCACAAGGCCGTAAATCATAATCGATAATTTGCAGAGCAAGGAGGAAGAGTGAGGTTGTGTTGTGCATCTTGAGCATTTTTCACCATTTGATCAATTCCAAAGCTGTGCTTTTGGGTAACATTATTTGACCTTGGAATTAAATGAAGCAAGAGCCACACATCCACTTTTTTTCTCAATTGTGCATACATTATCTCATGCATTTTATTAAAATTTAACAAATATCCCTAAGATACAGAAAAGGGCAGAGAACTCACATCCTTGCTAGTTCCACCTGCATCCTACTTCCTTCCATGCCAAGAATATGTTGTGCAGACGAATCAAGTGACTCCCTGAATCTCAATAATCCAGTGAAAACAGCAGTTCCTGCAAAAAGCTAGACTTTGTGAAATTGCCCGGCAAGACACAGTATATGGTCTCTGACTCTATATAAACATACAGTACACATATTCCAGATGTTAGTTAAATTAGATGTAATATTTGACCTGAGTCATCGATTCCGTGCATGCTGAGTGATTCTTGAGAATATATGTATGCCGTGGTGAACAATTTTAATCCCACTTATCTATCCCAGAGGAAGTAATGATAAATGGTTCATATTTTTTGGTATATTCTGCAGTGATGACCCCACTTTCATCATCTAGTACATGTTGTGAATATAGCCCTCCACAAACCAAGCAAACCACAAGAATAATAATCGCACACAAACAAAGCAAAAGAAAATCAAAAGCACAGAAAAGACAAGAGAAATTGTTTACCCAGTTCACCAATTTGATTGGCTACGTCTGGGGGCACTACCAAGCCAGGATCTTGCACTATGTATGTAAAATATGTGTTACAATGAGAAAAGGGGCGGAACATTGCTTATATATAACCTAGGAAATACCAACCAAACCCTAAAGAAAAACTGAGCCCAAGAAAGGAACGCAAAAGCCCGTGAAACAGTTCCCCTCGGCTGGCCTTGAGGCGCCCGCCTCAAGGTAGTTCATGCGGCCGCCTGGAATTGTTCCAACTCTCGCCCACCTCTCGGCCTTTGAGGCGCCCGCCACACTAGGAACCAAGCGCCCGCCCCAAGCAAGCATAAACAACGTCAAACCAACTGCACGCGAGGCGCCCGCCTCGCCACCCCCAGGCGCCCGCCTCATACAACTCTGAGAAATCCTCCAGGTTTGGTCCCTATCCCAACAATCTCCCACCTAGAGATCAACCATACATATAAGTCCCGTATCCGTTCTTCAACTCATCCTTGGTGTCCTCCTAGTGCTCACCTCGATCATGGTAGTGCCATCCTCCTCTCTCATTCTCCAAGCCCAATTGAAGCTTTGCACAGCTTCAACTTCTCAAGGTTCACAACCTTTGTCAACATGTCAGCTGGATTCTCCGATCCCAATATCTTCTCTAGCCACAAAATCTTCTCCTCCAAGAGATGTCGATGTAGTGAAACCTCGCTCAATATGCTTCGTCCTCGAATGAAACGCCGGATTCTTTGCCAAGTGAATTGCACTCGACTGTCACCGTAGAGAATATTACCACTTCGCGTCTTCCCAAGTTCACCCAAGAAGTTCTCGCAGCCTAAACCATCTCTTTACTCGCTTCGTCATCGCCACATATTCGCTTCGCAGCCGATCGAGCCACGATCTTTGTAACTTAGAAGCCCAGAGATTGCTGTACCACCCAATGTAAACACATAACCCGTAGTACTTCTCCTCTTATCAAGATCACTGATGCCAAGTCCGCATCAACATAACCCGCTAACACCACTTCCTTGCTCGAGAAACACAGAGCCTTACCAAATAGCATTCTTCAAATAACGTAGGATCCACTTAACCGCTTCCTAATGTTGCTTTCTGGATTGCCCGTGAACAGGTGACTACTCCCACCGCATGTGCAATGTCAGGCCTTATACACGCCATCGCATACATGAGACTCCCCATGGTGAAGCATATGGAGTTCTCTCCATCTTGTCACGCTCCTCCTTGTCCCTGGCGAGTCCTTCTCGGATAGCTTGAAATGCAAACCCAATGGCGTCCTGTTGGCTTCGCCTCTTCCATACAAAACCTTGCTAAGACTTTCTCAACATATTACGCTTGTGAAAGAACCAACTTGCCCGACTCCCTATCCCGATCAATCCGCATGCCCAAGATTTTCCTTGCCTCTCCCAAATCCTTCATCTCGAACCGTTCGACAACCGGAAGTCTTCAACCCGTTTACCTCTCTACTACTGTAGCTCGCTATTAACATGTCGTCCACATATAACAAAGCAAGATAATATACCCGTTGTCCGTGTTCTTGAAGTAGCAACAATGATCCGCCTCACATCTCGATAAAATCAATGTCGTGCATGAATCCATCAAATTTCTGTACATGCTAGGAGCTTGTTTAAGGCCATACAAGCTCTTAGTCAATCCGCAAACTAGCTCCCCGCTACCCTGGGACAAGTAACCCTGCAGGTACTCATGTAGATCTCTTCCTCCAAGTCCCCATGAAGAAAAGGCGTCTTCACATCCATCTGTTCAAGCAACAAGTTGTCCGCCACTACTATCCTGGAACCATTCGATAGTGGTCATCTTCACAACCGGAGTGAATACTTCGGTGTAGTCAATTCCGTACTTTTCTTTGAAACCCTTTTACAACCGGTCTTGCCTTGTAACGCTTGCTACCGTCTGCTTCTCCTTGATCTGTAAACCCACTTATTATGCGGTGCCTTCTTCCCCTTAGGTAGTTTAGTCAACTCCCAAGTTTTGTTGGCCTTGATGAGTCCATCTCATCATCCATCGCAGCCTTCCACTTGTTACAAAGTGCACTACGAACGACCTCCGCATAACATTACGGTTCCCCATTATCTATCGATAGCAAATAATAATTGGATGGAGTATACCAGTCGGGCGATCCACGCAACCCTGTTTGGATCTACGCAATGGAATATCCGGTTAAGGTATGTGGTTCATCTTCGGTGACCTCACGACTACGGTCAACATGAACCTGTTCCGCTCCCACCCGAGTCCGGAATATCCACCTCTACAACCTCCGATTCCGAACTAGTATCATCGGATGCCCCCTACGTCCTTGTACAAAACCTGTTCATTGAATACCACATCTCGACTACGAATAACCTTATGGTTTTGATCATCCCAAAATTTATACCCGAAGTCATCCCCGCCATACCCAATAAATGTACACTTAACAGATTTAGCATCTAATTTAGTTCTCTCGGCAGAATCAACATGAACATAAGAAACGCAGCCAAATACGCGAAGAAAGGACAAATTTACGCTTGCCACTCCAAGCTTCCTCTCGGAATTCCGTTCCCCAATGGAACCGATGGTCCCCGATTGATCAAGAAAGGCTGCCGTGTCAGCTGCATATGCCCGTAACGTCTTCGAAAGTCCACACTTCAATCTCATACTTCTAGCCCGCTCGTTCAATGTTCTGTTCATCCTCTCTGCTAACCCGTTGAGTTGTGGAGTCTTCTTTGGAGTCTTCTCCATACGAATACCATTCGCAGCACAATATTTCCTAAACTCACCAAGCTCATACTCCCCACCATTGTCTGACCTTAAGCACTTAAGCTTAAGTCCCGTCTGATTCTCCACCAAGGCCCTCCACTTCTTGAACACCTCGAAAGCCTCATCTTTCCCCTTCAAGAAATAGACCCAAACCTTCCTTGTAGAATCCTCAATGAAAGTCACGTAATATGACGCACCACCTGCAGAGATGTAACCTGGGAGATGGCCCCCACAAATCCGTGTGAACCAATTCCAACTTTGCTTCCCTCAAACCCCTACCGTCCTCGAGAAATTATTTCTCCCTTGTTTGCCAAACATACAATCCTCGCAGATCCCCACGTTGATTGTCTTGAGCCGGTAGTAGTCCCTTTCAACAAAGCACCTTCATCCTGTCCTCACTCATGTGACCCAATCGACAGTGCCACAAATCTGTATCACCCTTGGATGCTGCCACCGCGATACTGTCCTTGGTGTTATTCGCCAAATACAAATTCGCCAAATACAAAGTCCCCTCCTTATTACCCCGAGCGATCTCACAATCCTCCTTGGTAATAACCCAATTTCTGCAGCCGAATGTCACCTTGTAACCTTCGTCGTCTAACTGCCCAACTGAAAGTAAGTTCTTTTCAAACCCGAATGTGTCGACCCTCGTTCAGATGTAAGACCTTCCCGTCTGATGCTCCTATTCTGACATCCCCCTTCCCCTTGATTTCCAAAGGCTCGCCATCCGCCAGATAGACCTTTCCGAAATCACCGGAAGTGTAGTTTTCCATCTCTTCCTTGTGCCCGCAAGAGTGGAATGATGCCCCGAATCCAAAGACCCGTGATTCTAGTGCACTACTAACACTTAGAACCGATACATCATCACCTTCGACCGCCACATTCACTGATTGCTCTTACGATTTGGACAATCCCTCTTGAAGTGTCCCAATTCCTTACAATAATAGCACTGCATAGATCCCTTCGCAACCTTCGGTTTGTCCTTGGTCTCATCGGCTTTGCCACTTACCACTCACCGCGTTCTCCCTTGATTCGGTCCTCCCTTGTTTGCTAGTACTGGCTTCCCTACTAGTAGTAGCTAAAGCCGCTCTCGAAGTACTTGATGTCCCCAACTTCTTCATGCGATTTTCCTCACCTAAAAGAAAGTCTTTAACATCATCATATTTCAATTTCTTCTTACTGTTGAAGCGTTGATTGCGATCGCGTTCCGCTCCAACTTGCCGGTAAAGAAGCTAGCAACAAGCATGCATGAACCTCATCATCGAACTTGATCTCCACCGCATTGTCGATGAATCTATGACATCCATAAATTCATCGATGTGCTTAGCCAAGGATCCTCCCTCTTGCATCTTGAGACTACCCATCTTACGTATCAAATCAACCTTATTTGCGGCGAGACGGAGTTTCAAATCTCTCGGTAAGATAATCCAATAGCTCCTTGGCGGTTGTCGCCTTCTGTTAGTCTTCGCAATCCACTTTGACAAAGTAGATCTAACCACCCCGGGGCTTTCCGATCCATGAGTTCCCATTCCTCGACTTACATCTTAGGTTTGACACCCTTCGAGGCTTGTAGAGATCCTTGTTGTACAAGAGATCCTCAATCTGCATCCTCCAATATCCGTAGTCGAGACCCATCGAATTTCTCCGCCTTTGTTTGTCCTTGCCCATTCTTGATTGCTTGGAACAACTCCCTTGATCTTGAAACCAGGCTCTGATACCAGTTGTTGTGAATATAGCCCTCCACAAACCAAGCAAACCACAAGAATAATAATCGCACACAAACAAAGCAAAAGAAAATCAAAAGCACAGAAAAGACAAGAGAAATTGTTTACCCAGTTCACCAATTTGATTGGCTACGTCTGGGGGCACTACCAAGTCAGGATCTTGCACTATGTATGTAAAATATGTGTTACAATGAGAAAAGGGGCGGAACATTGCTTATATATAACCTAGGAAATACCAACCAAACCCTAAAGAAAAACTGAGCCCAAGAAAGGAACGCAAAAGCCCGTGAAACAGTTCCCCTCGGCTGGCCTTGAGGCGCCCGCCTCAAGGTAGTTCATGCGGCCGCCTGGAATTGTTCCAACTCTCGCCCACCTCTCGGCCTTTGAGGCGCCCGCCACACTAGGAACCAAGCGCCCGCCCCAAGCAAGCATAAACAACGTCAAACCAACTGCACGCGAGGCGCCCGCCTCGCCACCCCCAGGCGCCCGCCTCATACAACTCTGAGAAATCCTCCAGGTTTGGTCTCTATCCCAACAGTACACTCTACAAATTGTAAGTTGAAGATAGTAAGGAAGGATGATATGTGTAAAAGGACTCAATCGCACTTAGAGAAGACACCTATTAGGAACCATTTTGTTACAAAAATACGTGGTTTCACAATTATCGAATTTTGCTTACTGAATTGTGTGCGAGAGAAAGTGAGAAGAAGAGAGTGATTATTCTTACCTCCAGCAACACCAAATCGATAAACATGAGTAAACTTTCGCATGGCTGCCAAAAATACATAGTTAATGAACATGCATATTGATTAGAAAGCTGTTACTTAAGGAATCACGAAAAATAAGTAAATAGCTTAAAACTATTGATAAAACATTAATTTTGCCAAGTTCAAACAGACTAATCCATTTTAAGGGCAAAAATAAATGTAACTGACCAAAGTAAGTCAGTATACAGCAGGAACAAAATTAATAAACAACAGCAACATGAGTTCAAAAAGAAAACAGCTATGCCAAAAGAACCAATTGGCAAGTTATGCTGCATAAATAAGTTGGCACGTTTTATTCAGCTTGCAGCACTTTTGTCCCTCAAAGCAGCTAGAATACGTTGTTAGTCTCTGACAGGTAATAGCATTTGGTTATCATACCCATTTTCTTTTAAGCACGGCATTTATAAATTATACACCTCCACTCCAACTCCAAATATATTTTTGAGTATCTTGGTCTACCCGATGAAACTATGAACAAGTTGTTATATACTCCCTCCGTCCCATCTCAAATCGTACTTTTTGCTATTTTCGTCCATCCCACCTCAAACCGGACTACAAAAAATGGCAAAGGTTTTATACTTCTATATTCAACGGGACCCACTTGTTATACTCACAACAACAATTCACTAACTATTCCTATTTCCTCCGGTAATGATACGAGATATTGTATATATCTCCACATTATTTGTATTTATCTTCTTTCCTTTTTCTTAGGATCTAGAATAGGAAGACCCTAATTTCCGTTTCACTAATTGTGCAGCCGAGTTGTATATAGGTTTATCACCTATGTTGTATCAGTTCGTTCAATGAAATATAGTCTTTTACATCACTTTAATTCTGTTGTTTTCATGGTATCAGAGCTGATTTTTCCAGCATAAAAGCTTCCGCAATTTTCTTCTTTTTTTTGACTTACAAACACCATGACCACAGATGGTAGCAAGACCGATGTCACTGCCACAGGGGGGCAAAGGTGAATGTAATGTCACCATACTTTATTACAGACTCTGATAATCCGAACACCGTGTTCGTCAGTGATCTTCTACATGATGGGAACTCTGTGGATTGGGTCGAGGAGATGGCCAACGCCCTCTTCGCAAAGAACAAGTTTGGGTTCGTGGACGGGACGATCCCATGCCCTAAAGGAGATGCTGCCGAATTGGGTTTGTGGAGAAGATGTAATGCCATGGTTAAAGGATAGCTACATAGCTCCATGAAGAAGGAGATCAGGAGCAGCGTGAAACATGCTAACACCGCACAAGAAGTGTGGGAAGATCTGAGCGAGCGTTTTGGGACACAAAGCGCACCAAGGATATATGAATTGAAGAGGGAGATAACCCTCACTCCGCAAGAGAAGCTCTCTGTCATCTTACTACACAAAATGAAAGGGACTTTGGGACGAAATTCAGTCAATATCTCCTATTCCAAAGTGCAAGTGCAGCGGTTACACATGTGATGTACCCAAACAGCTGGTAGAGATGAGGGAGAAGGAACGATTGTATGAATTTTTGATGAGACTGGACGAGAGCTTTGGAACAGTTAAAACGTAGATCCTTAGCACTCAACCAATCGTATCTTTGGGAGTCGCATACCACCTAGTATCCGAGGATGAGAGGCAAAGGCAAATTGCAATGGCGGGCAAGGTCACCATTGAGGCGGCAGCCTTCCAAACGCAGGCAGTACAGAAGCCAATCAAAGAGGATAAAAGGGATGTGCAGCGAGACAAACCTAGATGCACTCACTGTGGGAAATACTACCATACAGTGGAAAATTGTTATGAAGTTATTCGGTATCCAGCCAGCAAAAAAAAGGGAGGAAGCAGCAATAGCAGCAAAGGCTTGGGAAAATCTGCATACATGGCAACGAGCAATGAAAGCCCATTCCAGGTCTATCGGCAGAAAACTATGCCAAGTTGGTGCACTACTTCAACGATCAGAATGATGGTGGTGAGCAAGTCAAAAGTCCTCCGACAGCAAATATGGCGGGTAAGATTGGTAATATTACGTCTTGGATAATAGATTCATGTGCGAGCGAGCACATAACGTGTGATGCTACCGTCTTGCACAACCAAAGAAGATCCGAGAATTTCATGCCAGTCAAAATACCTAATGGTGATACCATACCCGTCAAGGGGGTGGGTAGCGCTAATCTGCCGAATGGGTTGAAAATCGATCATGTTTTAAATATTTCGAATTTCAAGTGCAATTTACTTTCTGTTAGTAAACTCACTAAAGATCTAAATTGTGCACTAATTTTTTCCCAGATTTTTGTGCTATACAAGATTTAGCTTCGAGGACTCTGATTGGGATGGGTAGGCGACACAATGGTCTTTACTACATGGAGCCAATCAAGAGTAGTGGTACAACGTTGGCAGCAGTTGTTGATTCAAGTACTTGGCACCGGAGACCGGGTCATGCAGCTTCTTCAAGGTCTGATTATTTTATTGATGGTTCTAACAGTGAAATAAAGGATGACAAGCATTGTGATTCTTGTTTTAGAGCTAAGTTGACAAGACTCCCTTTTTCATTAAGTAGTATTCATTCTTCTGCTTGTTTTGACTTAATTCATTGTGACATTTGGGGCGCATATAAAACACTTTCATTTTCTGGTGCAAGATATTTCTTATCAATTGTTGATGAATTTAGTAGAGGTGTTTGGACTTTTCTCATGAAATACAAGTCTGATGTGTCTAAATACTTAACTATGTTTTGCAACATGATTCGAACTTAGTTTGGTAAACAAATAAAAAGGGTTCGAAGTGATAATGACCTTGAATTTCAATCCCAACAAATGATAGAATATTACAATGAACATGGCATGTTACTTGAAACCTCTTGCACGGACACACCCCAACAAAATGGGGTGGTGGAACGTAAGCATAGGCACATTTTGGAGGTTGCTAGAGCCTTACGTTTTGAAGCGGGGTTACCAAATAAATTTTGGGGTGAATGTGTTTTGACAGCCACTTACATCATAAATAGGTTACCCACAAAAAAATTGCAAAATAAAACACCATTCGAAGTCATGTTAGAGAAAAAACCTAGTTATGACCACCTTCGCACCTTCGGTTGTCTCGCATATGCCAAGGATAACAGGAAAGGAGGAGATAAGTTTGATGTTAGGGGACGTCCATGCATTTTTGTTGGGTATCCACATTCTCAAAAGGGTTATAGGATGTTCGATCTTGAAACTAAGCAGATTTACACCTCTCGCGATGTGAAGTTTGTTGAAAATGTCTTTCTATTCAAGAAAGTGTCACCTTACCACATTGTGGATGATTCAGTTGCATGTCGGGAATCTGAATGGGAGGAGGAACTCAATATGTTGTTTGATAGTACAGATGGGTGAGGTAATATTTCACCTGCTACTTTAGTTGAGCAGTCAAGTGTCCAGCCAGTTGAGGAGACTTTTGAGCAGACAACTCTACAGTCACTCGAGCAGTCTGATGAACAGCATGAACATCGAGTTGAGCAGACAATTGAGCACAGTCAGACTGCAAAACCACGCCGCAGTGATCGTGTCAAGAAACAACCCAAGCATCTTGAGAACTATGTCGTCAATCTTCCTGGCTCCATATACCATTCGCCTGGCTCCATAGACCATTCGCCACCTGCTTCCAATTCAGAATCCTCGGAGGTATATCCCTTAGCACATTTCGTTACTTATGATCGTTTTTCCCTAAATCATAAAGCTTTCTTGGCGGCCATCACTTCGCGTGATGAGCCTAAATATTATTATCAGGCAGTGAAAGATGCCCATTGGCGAGAAGCAACGAAGAAAGAAATTTTGGCACTTGAACAAAATGGGACATGGACACTTGAAACTTTGCCACCGGGAAAGAAGGCCATTGACTCTGTTTACAAGATAAAATATAAACCTAGTGGGGAGGTGGAATGGTACAAGGCTCAGTTAGTAGCAAAGGGGTTCACACAAGGAGGGCATAGGCTACCACGAGACTTTTGCACCCGTAGCCAAGTTGGTGACCATGCGAAGTTTGCTAGCGGTGGCAGTCAAGAAAGGATGGCTCATCCATCAACTTGATGTGAACAACGCTTTTCTTCACGAAGACTTACATGAGGATGTGTATATGAAGGTGCCTTGAGGTTTTGCCAAAGATGCTGACCAACGAGTATACAAGCTACATAAATCACTCTATGGACTTCGTCAAGCGTCACGAAATTGGTACCATAAGTTCACAAGGGCTTTACTTGAGATTGGTTTTCTTCAGTCACGTGCGGACCATTCCTTATTCATCTACAAGGTTAAGAATTTGTACGTTATTTGTACGTTGTTGCCTTAATTTATGTGGATGATGTCTTGCTCGTTGGAAACGATCACACCAAAATTTCCGAGGTTAAAGCTCATCTGGACAACAAATTTAGCATTAAGGATCTTGGACCTCTAAAATATTTTTTGGGAATAGAGGTTGCTAGATCGTCAAAAGGTATTGTACTTAGCCAACGGAAGTACACTCTTGATATTTTGGAAGAAAGTGGTTTGCAAGGTGGGAGACCAAGTGATTTTTCCATGGAGCAAAACTTACGTCTCAATGCCGTGGACGATACACCCCTTGTTGATGGTTCACAATTTCGCCGTCTCATTGGGCGCCTTCTTTATTTAACTGTCACTCGGCCAGACATTCAATTCTCCGTGAACCTCTTGAGCCAATTTCTCTCAGCACCACGGCGCAGCCACATGGATGCAGCCATTCGCATCCTTCGCTTCCTAAAACAAACTGATGGGCAAGGTATCTTTCTGCCCTTTGATGGAGACCTCACTCTTGAGGCATATTGTGACTCTGACTGGGATGGATGCCCTATGACAAGGAGGTCGTGTACTGGTTATTTTATGTCTCTTGGTACTGCACCCATTTTATGGCGCACTAAGAAACAATCTGTCGTTTCTTGTTCTTTGAAGCCGAATATCGCGCCATGGCCACTACTGTCAGTGAACTTCTATGGTTACGTTGGCTTCTCAAGGACATTGAAGCTCCACAAGTCAATGCTACTGCCCTTTATTGTGATAATCAGGCGGCTAGACACATAGCTAATAACCCAGTCTTCCATGAACGAACCAAACACGTGGAAATGGATTGTTATTTTGTACGAGAACGTGTTGAGTCTCGTGATATATCTCCCAAAAAGATCACCACGGAAGATCAAGTCGCTGATTTATTCACGAAAGCCTTAGGGACTGCCCGTTTTCGTTACCTTGTTGGCAAGTTGGGCATTCGAGACTTACATGCGCCAACTTGAGGGGGAGTGTAAAGATACGAGATATTGTATATATCTCCACATTATTTGTATTTATCTTCTTTCCTTTTTCTTAGGATCTAGAATAGGAAGACCCTAATTTTCGTTCCACTAATTGTGCAGCCGAGTTGTATATAGGTTTATCACCTACGTTGTATCAATTATTCAATGAAATATAGTCTTTTACATCACTTTGATTCCATTGTTTTCACCCCCACCCATTCTCTCTCGTATTTTACTTTTCATACTCACAACACCTCCTCCCACTCATTCTTTCTCCTAATTTTCCTCAAATGTTGTGCTAAAAAAATTGGTCCGGTTTGAGGTGGGACGGAGGGAGTATTTTATTAATTCTTGAGAATTTATAAATGTTGTTATTTATAGTTTATTTCTTACAATGATTAAAATTATAGAATCTAAAAATACTAAATGTATGTAAGATCATAATTTGACATTGTTTTATGTTGATTTTTCAATAAGGAAATAGCAAAATCTTTTCGGGTTGGAGAAAGTACAAAGCACCAATGAACTTAACAATATAATTAGATTCACAACAGAGTGTAAAAAGATACCTAACATTGCAATACCACCACCGACACCGGCACCAAGAATGAAATCATTAAGAGCCTTACTCTTGTATTCTGAGAACAAATGTGCTTCATCAACTCTTAACTTACCCTGTCAAAACATTATTTCGGTATAAACAATCCGTATAAATGACAAAAATAAAATAAAAAACCTCCAAGGAAAAAACCCAGTTTAATGTAGAAAAATTAAGGCTGTAAACAAACCACTCAATGTGAGTAAATTTGTTCAACTTTCAAGTTTGACTCATCAAAATTCAACTCAATACAAGTGGCATAGGCTCAATAATTACATCATCACAAGCATAATCAACTCGAGACTGTAGGTAGTGAAATAGCTTTAGAAATTATACAATTACATACAAGTAGATCTAATTTGCAGTAATGGATATGGTAAACCTCAACCCCATCACTACAAATGTTGAATTTGAAACAAGATTACGAACAAAAGGTAATAATTCACCCGAAGACAGTAACATATAAAGTAATTTAGAAAGGGGGTTTTGGAAAAATTTCTTGTTGGACTAATTAAGATTGCGAGAAAGTAATGGAGTAGCTTTGGAACAGAAATGTGATCAAAACTCACAAAACACATTGCAGTAGGAGAATAATTTTACCTGCTTGGAGCGGATAACTTGTTCAAGTTCAAATAAACAATCTCCCATGATTACTTAACGCATTCAAGCTGCCCCTAACCGAAGATTGGTTTTTTGGGGCAAATTGGCAAATTCCAATTTGATTTCGAAGTCCCAACATTTCATTTTGAAGAATGTTATTCACACCATAAAATTTATAAGTGCACTCACGTTTAAGTTTCTAATATTACAAAAAGTACTACTACTAAACTTTTTAAATAGATTAATTCCAAAAGACTTCTACTATAAAACCAATAAGACATACTCCCTCCGTCCCACTTGATGAAGGCCAAAATGGGCCTTAGCCCGTGGACAAACTTTTGGCCCGCAGCCCGTTGCCCGCAGCCCGTGTCCCGGCCCGTGGTCCGGGCCGCCTTTGTTGACGGTACAGGTCAGGCTGAGATTTTTGGTCGACGGGCGGGCCAAGTCCGCGGGCTTCCAAAGCCCGTTTCCCTTATGTCCGTTTGGCCCGTTTTTTTTTTTGACCTTAATGCCCCCATATATATCCGTTAATATATACGTTGGAGGGGCATTTTGGTAAAAAAAAAATCTGAAAAACTAAAAATAACACTTCTTAATTCTAATTTTTTTTCCAAAAAAAAATTCATACTACCTCAATATTTTCTCTAATCCATCCCAATTCCCATATTCCCATCCCATGAAGAAAGAAGGTGGAGGTAATTTTATTGTTTTAAGTATTTCATTTTGTATTAAATTTCATGCTTTAATATTGTGTTAATAGTAATTTGTTATTTATTATTTAATTCCGAAATTTCCCCAAAAAAATAGTATTTACTAGTTAAATATTGCGTTAAGTAGTTAATTTTTTTCCTTTAATTATTTATTTAAATATTTCGGACAAAAATATAAGTCCTTTAATTAAAAAAAAGTATTTAAAAAATTCTGAAAAAAAAAAACGAAAATAAAAAAAACAGTCCATTAATTAAAAAAAAACAGTTAAAAAAATCTGGAAAAAAATTCGAAAACTTAAAAAAAAAATCTGAAAAAAAAAACAGTGCTTTAAAAAATAAAAAAATTTCAAATAAAAAATGTTTTAAATTTCTAGTTAATTCATTGTTTTTGTTAATTGTTTTTCTTTAATTTTTCTTTCAAAATTTCGAAAAAAAAACAATCCTTTAAAAAACAGTACTTAAAAAATTCTGGAAAAAAAAATCGAAAATAAAACTCAAAAAAAAAAAAAAACAGTCATTTAATTCATTGTTTATTGTTTTTGTTTATTGTTTTCATTTAATTATTTCTTTTAAATTGCTAGTTAATTGTTTTTTGTTAAATATTTTAAATTTCTAGTTATCAATCATGGATGATATAGTTAATGATATATTTGCATATTCCCCCCACCACCGGTTCAAAATCAAAATCAAAATCAAAATGTACCCATTCCAAAGCGCCACTCAATAAATAATTCCTTTTTGCACCGTAATGTACCTCATCAAAATTTAGGACGAATAGATAATTCTCTTATGGACCGTAATGATCAAATTATGTTTGATCTAATTAATCAATCCTCAAATCCAATCAACACCACTCAATTTCGCGGCTATACTCCGGATTCGACCTCGAACCCGAATTGGATGAATGAGCCTAACTCAAACTATAATACAACTAGAACATATCATCACATAGAAGACATAGATGAGGGTGGGGAAGGGGATGAGGATGAGGATGACGATGTACAAGTCACCCACGTAACTCGCACAATTTCAAATACACAACCTACTACCGAAGTTGCCTCGGGTAGTGCACCTAGCGGTGCGAGGGGAAAGGAAAGGGAAAGGGTAAGGGTAAGGCTCCCAAATTGTCTAAGTATGCCCACTTATATGATTTGGTGATTCTTAATGGTGTAGAAAAAGCCCAATGCAAACGATGCAAGAAATATTTATCCCCTCCGGATGCTTCAGGTACCTCTCATATAAAGAGGCACATGGATAACCATGACCTTGAAGCCGCTAGTGGGAGAGATGGCACAATTCAAACATAACTCAATATACCATGTGTCACTTACCCAAGAGTGGATGCTGATTTGGTTACCATGTTCTTAGTGAGTTGTCGATTGCCTATGTCACTCTCGGATGATGATAGATTGACCCGCTACTCTCAAGGCCTTAACCCCTCATACCAACCATTGAGCCGTCAAACCGTTACTAGGCATATAAAGAAGCTATTCCAAACAGGTAAACTTAAACTATCGAGTCAACTCCAAGATCACAAGGGTGGTATTTGCTTAACTACCGATGCTTGGAAGTCCACTCTAAGTTCTAGTTTCGAAACCTTCACTTGTATCACTGCTCATTGGATTGATGACGATTGGTTGTTGCAAAAGCGGGTGATTTCCTTTAGAACAATGCCCTATCCCCACACGTCCTTGCAATGTACGAGCCATATTAAGGATGTATTAAGTGAGTATGTCATCATGCCCAAAATTTTCACTATGTCCTTTGATAATGCAACCTATAATACACTCACTGCCAAAATGTTGATCGAAGCATTTAATCCTCCTCTAGATGGCACCTTGTTTCATGTTAGGTGTGAATGTCACATTCTTAATCTATGTATCCATGATTTGATACGCTCACTAAAGTACCTCACCGCCCACATTAACACGGCTTGCCATGTAATTCGAAATTTCGGGCCAAGGTTGAAAGTTTATGCCGATTTATGTGGCGCTTATAACATGAAATACTTGAAGCCAAAAGTGGCCGAGGATATTAAGTGGAACTCAACCTATACCATGTTGAAGAGAGCGGTTGACTATAAGGTGGTCATAAAGGAATATTTTGCGAATTATCAAATGGAGAACCAAATTAGTGATCATTATTGGTCGATAGCCACTGCACTATTAGGTTTACTTAAACCTTTTTGGAGGGCTACCAAAATATTTTCGGGAAGCTATTATCCCACCTCCCATATTTTATGTCGTGAGCTATATGTCATAAGTGGGGTTATTAGCCAACATAGAACACATGAAATCTTTGGAGGTGCCGTTATGGATATGGAAAAAAAATTCACCAAGTATTATCCACATTTTCCCATAGCTTCCCAATTAGCCGCGATAATGGATCCTAGAATTAAGTTCACATTATTAGGTGAATTGTTTGATCAATTTTATGAAACACATGAATCCCGAGCTTGAACCTAATAGTGTAATCACTTTGTCTAGGCAACAACTTAGGGAAATTCACACCATCCTATTTCGTTTGTATGACCACTATTGTAGAACACTCAAAGGGCCAAACACTACATCCGAAAAATTAGGAAAAGAGAAAACTAAGTTGTTTAAAAAAGGTTGGGGTTTCTTGAAGAAAGCAAAAGGGTCATCCACATCCTCTTCTAGTACTACTATTGAAAGTGGGGGGAATGAATTACACCAATACCTTGATAGTCCCTTCTACCCCTTAGATGGTGAAAGTTTTGAGGACTTAAATGTTCTCCAATGGTGGAAATCTCATGCTAATATTTATCCTATTCTTTCTATGATGGCACGTGATCTACTTACCACTCCGGTGTCCACGGTAGCATCGGAGGCTGCTTTTAGTGCTGCAGGAAGAGTCGTGATGAAAAAGAGGAATAGACTAAAGCCCGCTCTAATTGAGAGGTTGATTTGCTTTTTGGATTGGGATGATGCGGAATTGAGGAAACAAGGCACATTTCGAGATCTTGAAGATGACGAATGTGATAGCCCCGATGAAGACAACCTCAACGAAGAGTTTTTGAGAGATGGATACTAGAAGATTAGAAGAATTCAACAATTTCAAAGAGTTTGAAGCTACAATGATATTGAAGATTTAAAGCTTTTTTGAAGACAATGTTTAATTTGAAGATTTGAAGACTATGTTATTTGAAGATTTGAAGACGTTTTTTAATTATTTCCAAGATTATGTTTTAAGACTATGTTATTTCAAGACTTTGTTATTTAAAAAAATATGTAATTTAAATTTTCATCATTTCAAGAGTATGTAATTTAAATTTCCATTATTTGAAGACAATGAAAATCCAAAAAAATATGTTGTATTCTATTAGTAAATTGATTACATTAGTACGTTATTTCATAATTTTACTTCATTTATTTACAACATTCACAAATGTATACTTCATTTATTAAAAAATAAATGTACATTGTTTTTACTAAATTATTTTCTAAGAGGTATACTTCATTTATTAAAAAAAATATGTACATTAAAAAAAAAAAAAAAACTTAGCCCCAAATGCCAAATTCCAATAATGTTAATTATATTTTCTAAATTCTAATAGGTATAATTATAAACTTTTATTTATATTTAACATTTGGATAAATAACAAGTAACACTAATAACCTTCCATCTCATCAGGGTTCGAATCCCTCCAACCCCATTTCATATTTTGTTAAAAAAAAAAAAAAGGTGAAATCCGTTTGGCCCGTGGATCCTTGGATCCGGGCCAAACGGGCGGGCCTCACATCGGATTCAAGCACGGGCCGGGCCGGGCCGGGCTAAAGCCCGTTAACACACACGGACAGGCCGGGCGAAGCCCGTTTCACCGTTTGGCCTGTATCCGGCGGGTCGGGCCGGGTAGCCCGTTTGGGCATCAGCAGTCTCACTCCACTGTGGATCTACTTTTTGGGCACGGAAATTAAGAAAAAGTAGGAGAGAGAAATAGGTGGAGGAGGTGTTTGTGAGTATGAAAAATTAAATAGGAGAGAGAATGAGTGGGAAGAATAGTTAGGAGAGAGAATGTTGTGAGTGTAAAAGTAAAGTAAGAGAGATAATGAGTGGGTGGAATAGTAAAAATTTTTTGTCATTTTGGACAGTTCACACTGAAATGGGACGTCCCAAAAAGAAAATAAGTCCACAGTGAAATGGAATGGAGGGATATAAGATTACAGAATAATTCATATCCCATATAAATGGTTCATCCAAATCAATATTCCACATAAACCCCTATGCTCCTAAACAACATTTATCTCATCTCTCGCTCCCTTCAAACCCAAATCACCTTCACTCACACCATCGTTGCACCATATTCGTCGACGACCTTCCCCTTCCACTCTTCCGATCGTCGTATCATTCTCTCCCCCGTCATCTTCGGTCGAATCCGTTAACTTCCGGCCATAACTGGTCGAAAGTAGTGCAAATCACCTTCGTCTCTCTTAGGGCTACCATTTCACCGTCTCGCATCATATTCTCCGACGAACGCCTCCTCCTTCAGCCAACATATCTAATATAATTCTTCTTTGATCCGTCCAGATCTGCTTGAACGGCGTCGATTCTTGTCACATCAACGAAGATCCGGCTATATCAACACAAATTTGTCCAAATCTGGTCTTCCGACTAAGAATCCGACCTCCCAATCTAATTCAGATCCTTGTAGTTATTTTTCTTTTACAATACATGTTTTAAGTGATGGTTTTATTGTAAATATTTTTTCCTAGTTTTTGAGACAAAATATTGTTAAGAGACTAGAAATTGGTTTGGATTTTTTGAAGATATTGTTGAGTTTGGTTATTTTTTGTTCTAAGGTATGAAATTTTTAAATTGAATGTGTTTGTGCAATCAATGTGTTTATTTGTTTGTGTGTTTATTTATTTGTTACATGAGATTGTTATTTTTTATAAAAATTGTGTTATTTTTTTTATCAAAACTAGGTCTTATAATTATGTATAAGACTAATTTTAGTTTTATATTATATGTATAAGACTAGTTTTAGTTTTATAATTTAAATAATTTTATTTATTCTTTTAAAAACTGAGAAAAAGTGAAAAAAATTACTCTTATACTTTTTGTATAAAATTTTATTTGTCTTATACTTAGAGTATACTCCCTCCGTCTTAGTAGTAAGTTCACGGTTACTGTTTGCGCGCAAATTAAGGAAATAGTTAGTGGAGAAAATGTTGTGAGTATGAAAAGTGAGGTTGGAAAGAGAAAGTGGGATAGAAAATAGTGATTTGATTGGTGTTGTGAGTATAAAAGTAAAGTAGGAGAGAGAATTAGTGCGTGGAATAGTAAAGATTCTTTGTCATTTTAGGAAGTGTGAAGTTTGTAATGGGACGCCCAATGAGGAAAGTGTGCAGATTGTAGCGGGACGGAGGGAGTAAGAGTTATTTAATAAGACATTGGAGTTTTTTTTTATTATTATTCTCTTAAAATTGAGGGGAAAATGTGTAAAAATGATTCTTATACCTTTAGTACAAGAGGCGAACTAGTTTTATACGTAATATATAAGAGGACAAATGGTTTATTTGAAATATTGAAACGAGTTTTTACAAAAAAGTCACTGAAAAAGTCGGGATTTACAAAAAAAACTTATAAATTCCGTTTCTACAAAATAATACTCCACTAACTATGGAATTTACAAATAACTTCACTCTCTTACCTCGGAGGGGATTATAACTTTCTGTAATTCCTCTCAGGTCCTCCTTTATAAACCTAGTTTCTAAATTTTTCATTCCAGGCGGCGCATAATTTTCTCTTCTCTGCGAGATTGCGATGTCGATTTTTTTTCATTTTTCAATTTCGCTTAAAATTTGAATCTAATCGTTGATATTGTTCAATTTCCAATTCAATCTGAGTATTTCTAAGCTCATTGTCATCGATTATCACTTTGATTTCCAGATCTGAAGTGATTTATTCCGAATCTCAAGTAGAACAAAGGTATGTTTATTGAGATTCACAAATTAACTCTCATTCTTCATAGCGAATTCGTGGTTTTCTAAATCATATTGCATTGGATTATAATTTGTCTGAATTTCTAAGCACGTTCACTTTGATCATGTGTTTTTATGAATTTTCTTAATATTAAAGCATATTTGCTTATGTTTATCCCCTATCATGTGTTCAATTTAACTTCATGTCATAATTTTACACTCTGAGCATGTTTTATCAGTTGTTTATATGTTTTTGATGCCAATGGTCATAAATGGTGTATGTTATTTAGCATCAGATTAAAACTGATATAATCAATTATCAGTTGTCTGTTATTACAAAAAAATTGCATAAGTTCAATTTTAGAAGCTAACAATGTTTCATAAATCATGGCTATTATAAGTTTACATTATTAGCATGTGTTATCAGTTGTTTTTGTGCTTTTTATGCCAATGTTTAATAAATGATTCCTGTTATTTAGTATGAAATTAAAACTGATATAATCATTTATCAGTTTTGTTTACTGCTTTGTAATGTTTTTGTTTTTTTGTTTTGTTTTGTGTATGCAACTTTCATCTCATTGCAATGGATTCTTTGGTATTGTTTTTGTTCAAGCATGAAGGCTTGACTGTTATAGGCAACTTTAATCAGTGTGCTTCTTATAATTCTATAGTTGAGTTTGTATGTTCACGTTGGGAGTCATTGAATAGGGATAATCTCTCTTTGTTTTATGTTTTACTGGGAACATAAAATGTGTACTTGAAAGTGAAGATGATTACAAGAACATTGGTTTAATGGTTGTGCGTAGTGGCATCAAATCTATGGGTATTCAGGTTAAAAGAAAGGGTGAGCTTATTTGTGCAAATAATTCTTCAACGTCTGCCATTTTTTGTGGAACTACATCTAATGAGGTTGAATACAGTAACAATAATGATTGTCTTGATCTTGCTGTGAATTCTTTCCACCATGATGAAACGGATCTGTTAACTAAGAAGTGGGCTACGGATATAAAAGGTGTTGGGCAGGTTTTCGAAGGGGGAATAACTGAGTTTCGTATCAAATTAATAAAGTATGCTACTAAGGTTGGATTTAAGTTTAACTTTGTTTCTAATGATAAGAAACGTGTTACTGCATAATGTATTCATGAAGTTTCTAAAGATTGTCCTTGGAGGATCCATGCCTCTATTGAGAATGCAAATGGATTTGTTTATATAAAGAAGTTTGAGTCAAATCATACATGTGAGGATGTGCATCGTAGTGGAAAAGGTGGTAGGGTAAATTCTAATGTTGTATCAGAATCCATACTTGAAATTGTTCGAGGTAAGCCATTAATTGGAGCTGCAGAAGTTTTGAGAACTCTTAAAACTAGGTTTGGACTTGATGTTACTTACAAAATTGTTTGGTATGCTCTTGAGAAAGCTAGGGAAGTAGTATTTGGAGAAGAATCCATCTCTTATGATAACCTTAGAGGTTACTGTAGGAAAATGAAGCCGTTGGATCCGAGCAACAAGTTTTTCCTTGAATCTGATCCCAAAACTGGCCATTTTATGAGGTGTTTCGTCTCTTTTGGTGCTTGCATAAAAGGATTCCGACATTGTCGTCCTTTGTTGTTTGTTGATGGTACTTTTCTCCATGGAAAATTCAAAGGGACCCTACTTACAGCAACAGCGAAAGACAGAAATTCTGGTATGAATTACTTGTTTTATCAGTTGTTTATATGTAATTATCAGTTGTTTTGAACTGTTTACATGAACAAATGTTAATTCATTTTGACATGAACAACTGATAGTCACTCTTATCAGTTGTTTTGCATATGCATTTGTGTAACATGTTATGAAAGTACAACTGATAAGATTGAATATCAGTTGTTTTGAACTGTTTACATGCAAATTTTGTCATTCAACAGTGAACAACTGATAACTTGTTTTATCAGTTGTTTACTGAAATATCGTTTTCACATCTGCAGTCAATTTCAATGCAATTTAACCTGTTTATTTTCCTATTTTCATGTATATATGACTTTTTAACTTGGCATTTGCAATTGTTGGTGGTGAAGATACATCAAATTGGACTTGGTTTATGGAACAACTTAAACATGTCATAGGTGAAAAGGCTGTGACGTGTGTTTCGGATCGGCATCAAGGTATTATTACAGCAACTAAGGCTGTCATGTCAAATTGTTTTCATTCATTTTGTATGGTTCATTTGAAGAACAACTTAAAGGATAAGATGAAAGCATGTCATCTAGGGCTTAAGAAGAAGATGTGTTTTAAACTTAGTGAGTGTGCAGAAGCCCCTACAAGAGAGCTTTTTCATGATTTATTAGAAAGAATGAAGGCTGAAGGTGGTACAAATATTACTCAATTCTTGGATAACCTGCCCCCTGAAAACTATGCAAATTCATATTTTAATGGTATGCGATATGGGGAAATGTCTTCCAATGCTGCTGAGTCCTTTAATGCCCAGTTCAAAGATGGTCGTTCACTGCCTATTATGTATCTTATAGATGAAATTCGCTTGAAGGTAATGGCGCAGATGTCAAAGCGTAGACAAGAGTCAGCTCGTTGGACCTCTACGTTGTGTCCACTCATGGATAAGAGGTACAATGAGAATATCGAGATGGGAAGACCGTGGATAGTATACGATTCTTCTAAGTTCGTGTTTGAAGTACATTCTTTTCCTACAATGGTTGTTAACATTGAAGACTATACATGTACATGTGGAAAGTGGCAACAAGATGGCTTCCCTTGCATTCATGCTTTAGCTGCTTTGTACAAAGCCACGGATAATCCAATTGAATACATTGAGCCATATTTTTATACGAGTTACTACAGAGATTCCTATGCTAATGCTATTCAACCATATGTGTCGTTTGGGGAACCACCTACTACTGAAAAACCCATTATACTCCCCCCCAGTCGTAAGGCGTCCTCCTGGAAGGCCTAGAAAGAATCGTATCCCTTCTAGGGGCGAGATTACGAAAAGAAAGATTACGTGCAGTCACTGTGGGAAAGTGGGTAACCAATCGGAAGTCTTGCAAGGAACCTATGTAGTAATTTTGAATTTTCTTTAATACATACATTGTTAGCCATTGATATAGTACTTTATATCGTATTCTAAAAATACATTAATTCTTTGTTATTAATTCATTGTTATTACAGTTGTTTATTGTTTTTAATTATATTTCACATTTGTGAAAGGTCTGTTGATAGATCTTACTTGTGGTCCAGTCAACTGATAAATGTACTTATCAGTTGTTTTCTCAAACCTCTTAACCTGAAAGCACTAAAAAACAACTGATAAGTTTAATTATCAGTTATTTTGTATATGTATTTGTGCAATGGGGTTAATAAACAATTGAGAGTCACCAAGTATAAGTATCATTTGTTTTTCCAAACGTCACAGAACATAAACAACAGATAAATCATAACTATCAGTTGCCTTTCAACATTGATAAATGTTATAATCAATTTATTTTTCCACAGCTGATAATTGTGAATATAAATTGTTTTCTCTAACCTTTTAGTCCAACAACACATAAAAACAACTGATAAGGTTAATTATCAGTTGTTTCTAATATACACAAATAAGAGATATTCATCTCTTATTGCTCAAGCAAAAAATATGGATTGTAAATGGCAACACCAACAACATAAAAGTATATGGGATGGATTACTCAGAAATTCTAGTTTAAAACAACGTACATTAACAACTAGTAGTTATGTATCTAGGTTGCAATGACAAAATACAGTTTCCAGCCATATGCATTTGAATACCAAATATAAACTAACATTAACCAGAATTAAATGTTCCTAATATGCTCATCATCCAGAAAATCCTCAAACACATTTGCTCGGAACTGGTTCACTTCATATTTTTCATAGCTTGTTCTGACAGCTGAATAATCAAAATAATCTTTTATCATCATCAGAACATTCATTCCACAATCAAGACTGCCCGATATTTGTTGTGGCGTTGATGTGGCGGATTTCAGTATATGTAATTCCCTAATTTTCTAGACATTTTATCATTATTTTAATGTAATTTAGATTAGTTTCGATGTAATTTTGAGTAGACTATGAATTGGTAAGTTGTGGGAAATCTTTGTAATTTTGAGACATATTTTGTAATTTTATGAGGTTCCTCGAAGTTTATCAGAAGTGCAGGGACCAATCTGCAAAGCCGCAAAGTTCGGAGACCAGAAGGAAATTTCAGAAGTGCAAGGACTAAAGTGAAAAACAGGAGATAAGGAAATTGAAGAGTCTGTACGGGATTTCCAAGGGGGGCGCTTTGACCGAGGAGGAATACGGTTGACCAAGGAGGCTTTTGTTTTGTTTTTATTTTTATTATTTCTTTTTCCTTTTTTCTTTTAATTAATTAGTTTTAGGTTTTTAGATTGGAGGAGTATATATACTCCTTTAACATTATTTTTAGGAGGATCTAGAATTTTATTTTTCCCTAGAGAGATTTGAATTCATCCATGGAAGCTTAAACTATTTGCTTTGGATTTGATTTCTTGAACCCCTATTAATCAATTTGAGGTATTTTTCTTTTCAATATGTTTATTCCTATTCATAATTTTACTTGTGTTTATTTTAGATTTATAAATGGGGTTTGTGAATCTGGCCAATTCATTATATGAATCTTTGCTAGAATTTTCTATGACTGTGCCAGTGTAGGAATTTCATGAGTAGCATCTTTACGATTTATGCATGTGCCATGGTAAATTGTGAAGTGGGTAAAATTAGATGATTATCTGTGTGAAATAATCATAGAAAGCATTCTTGATCTTAGTTTCTTAAACCGTTCATCAATTAATTCTGCGATTTAGACTGTGCCAGTTAGATTAATTTATTAATTAGGGTTTCTAGTGAGTGTGCCACTGCTAATAACTATTCTGAAAGAAGAAACAAAGATTGAAACAAATCTTGTGATCAGGTGAATAGGTTGACATTGAAAAGAGGTATCAATGATAATTGACTAATTAGGTGGGGACAGAATTGTTTTGGTCAATTTTCAACAATCGTTACCAATGACAAGAAAAATGACTAAAGTGATAAGAATCAGGGTACAATGATTATCGAGTTGAATAGAAATGAACACAAGGTATTTGTTGACTAGGGAAAGCCCTTGAACAACTCGTTCGCCGGCATAAAACCCCGGGAGGTTTAGGAACCTGCCTTGACCAAAAGTTTACTAAGTATTTTGATGATTACAGAACTATGAGCGTATACAAAGGGAGCTTAAGCTAGTGAAGAAGTGTGTGTAAATACAGGTGTGTATCCCCTTTTATACCTCAAGTAACGGCTAAAACATAAGAAAAATAACTGCCCTAGAATCTCGGAAAACATGTTGATCTTTGCGGAGATATTTGCGCCACTTCGTTGATGAAGAACATAATGATCCGTTGCTGAAGATTTTGATGAAGAGACGTCGTTGAACTAGTCTTCTATTTCATTGACACGTTCCCTGAAAAGTAGGGTTAACGTAACAATAGTTTCAACCTGCAAGATGATCAAGATGTAATAGGACAACTCAAGTTGTTAGTACCAAGATGCTATGTGCAAGTTGAAAGAAGTTGACTGAAAATGTAGGGCCTAACAATTGCCCCCAAACTTTTTGAATTTTAAAAAAGAATATAAAGAGACAAAAAATTTAAAAAGTTTGCCAAAAATGGTAAAAGGCGTACGGCGGTTTTAAATGAAAAGGTTTTGATGGGACGGTTTTGAGTGGTTCCAAGGCAAAAGTCATGATTCTTCTCTAGACATCCAACCGCCTTCAACCTCTTCCTTAAATAAATTAAAGTCCTCCTCCAACTCTCCCTTTCACAAAATCAAAAAAGTAGCTTTCAAGGAGGTTCTAGAGGAATACTCAGGGAAGAAGGTCGGAGAGAAAAATCAAGTAAAAATTTCCGGTGAGTCTTCCGTCCCAACTTAACTTTCTATCTGTAATTTGTTGTTTCAACTTTGAAAAAATGGGTCGAAAGAAAATTGCCATTATCGAGAGCGACGAGGGTTTGCCTGAGGGTTTCACAACCCAAAATTTGTTGAAAGAACCCGATAATGAAAAATGCTTGATTCCTAAGGCCAACCTGGAAATTATTAAGAAAAACCACGCAATGCCATACGAAACCATTTTCTATACCCACCCCGACTTGACTTCTGAGTGCTATTCCTCCGATTGGGTGTGCTTTCCGAAATATCCTTTCGTTATAGGCTTAAAATTTCCCTTCCCCAACTTGATCAACAAATTCTTTTCTTGCACCAAACTTAACTACGCCCAACTAATGCCTCAAGGTTGGAGGTACTTGCAAACCCTAGTTAAATTAGGAGAGAGAACCGATCTGACTGTTGGTTTAGAAGAGTTGGCCTACACTATGGATTTAAGGGGTTTTGGCCCTGGAAGGTATGGCTTTAGGGTTAAGAGCGGTGAGCCTATCTTGATCTCTAACAATGATCCCGCTGATAGAGGATGGAGGAATAAATTTTTCTTTGCAAGGAGAGATACCCTGGGTCAAGAGGAGGGTGTAATTTCCAAGTGGAGGTCTCAAGGTAGTGCAAATAATTTTCCTTATTCTACTATTGTTTCTTAACATTCTGATGGCTAACCACTAGAATTTCTTTTTGTAGAAGTTGCTAAGTTGTCAGCGCTATTTTTGGGGCAAGAAGAAACGGGAGAGAACGTAAACAAGATTTTCCAATTGGGTGTACCTGATAGGACTTTTAAGGCATTCCCAGTTGAGTTCTCTGTTGGAGGTGTTGAAGGTGAGGTAGAAGTTGATCCTGAAGAAAGTTTACCCCCAAGCTTACTTGAAATGTCTACAGGTTTGACACCTCAAAACCTCTGTTTATTCACAAGTTGCTCTAATCTTCCAGTTGTCCTAATTTTCTATGTCCTTATTGCAGCTACACGCTCCAAGACCACCGTGAGTGCTGCAGACCTACTGGCTGAAGCTAAGGCAAAGAGAACTGCAAAGAGAGGTAGCAAGCCCCCAACTCCTCAATCTGCGGTATCCAGCTCTGAGGTAAATGCATCCAAGAAGAAGGAGGAATCAAAGAAAAGAAAATTGGTTGAAGCTGAAGCCACAGATGTAGGTGGTGCTTTGAATATGGAGAAATCAAGAGATAAGTTTCGTGATGTGATGACAGAATTTGTTGATAAGGTAAAACAAGAAAATGTTGAACCTTATGCCAAAGATTTTTATGAAGCACTAACATTTCTTTTACACAGGTCTCGGATATTATGAGTCCTATAATGGACGAAGTCAACATTTTGAAGATCAAGGCTGCTAGATGTAGCCACGAAGCTGAGGAATCAAAGAAGTTAGCCAACAAAAGTGCCGGGGAAGTGGAGAGACTGAAGAAAATTATTGAGGCTTTAAGAGAGGAAGTGAAAGTTGTTCGTGCTGAGAAGGTGAAGGAGAATGAAGCTCACTTGAAGGAGCTTGATACAGCAAAGGGAGACTTCAAGTTTAATACCACCAAAGCACTGTTGGAAGCCAGGATTCAGCTTATGGAGGAGTACAAAAATGGACAAGCTCCAACCTGGGACTTGGAGGAGGAGAGAAGGACTTTAGAAGACCATATTGGAGAACCAGTTGATGGGGAGGAGGTGAACTCACCGGCCCTTGAAGCTATTAACCAACTGGTTGAGGATGCTAACAACATTTTGAGTACCGCAGTGGTAGCTCAAGATGAAGAAAATGATCAAGGGAAAGAGTCAACTGTACCACCGGTGGCAGCAGGCCAAAATGTTTGAATGATTTTGAAAGTTTTTAAGTAGTTTGGAAGGAGGAGAAACAAAAACAATTTTTGCTTATTTGCCACACCATTGGTGGGCATCAAATGGGGGGTCTGTCCCCAAAACAAGTTTATTTTGGTATGTAATGGCTCATAAGAGCCCAAACAATTTATTTGGGGGTACTAGGTTGGTCTAGTACTCCAAGCTTTCTTAGGTTTTAAGGGATTGGTTGGCTTATCCAACTTGTCCTTTAGTTGCAAAATCTTTTGGAAACATTTCAAAGTTTTAAAGAAGTATTTTAGGTTTTTCAGAAATACTTGTTTGTTCGTAGATAACATGTTGATGTTATAAACAGTAGGTAACATGTTAATGTTACAACCAATAGTCACAACTTGAATAAGTGTGAAATCGTGCGCCCAGGCGAAGGTGTCAAAACCTTAATTCTTTAGAAAAGATGTAAATCTTTTAACCATAAGCAAAATGTACCTTTGATCAGAGGTAAATCGTTTGAAGGAACAGAACAAGTATCAGCCGTCCTGGCGTGTCAACATGTTCCATCCCTCTCCAACTAAAGTTTCAACATGTTGGAGCCTTAATGGCGTGTTAACATGTTGAACTTTTCTTCCTTAGGTTCAAACATGTCGGAGCCGTACTGGCGTGTTAACATGTTTGACCTGCTCCAATTTAGGTCTCAACATGTTGGAGCCGTACTGGCGTGTTAGCATGTTGAGCCTACTCCGCACGTTCAAGTTGCATACCTTGCAAAACAAATTCATGTTAGGATTGGGTGTTAGCGTAGCTAACACCCCTCCGATGCTTAAGTTAGTAAGGATTTCTAATAAAATTGAAAATTGAAATACGCGAATGAACTTGGCACAAATTAAATCATACCTGAGAAGTCTAGTTGTTAACAACTTGACTTACATAAAATAAAGCTTCAAATGAATGGCATTCCAACTCCTAGGGACCCTTTCTCCACTTGGTATGCTCCTTTGCCAGCTTCAGCATCGATGAGATATGGTCCCTCCCACTTGGGAGCTAATTTACCTGCATTTAATTCTCTTGTATTTTGAAATACTTTTCTCAAAACTAAATCACCAACCTGGAATCTTCTTATTCTGACGTTCTTGTTGTAAGATATAGCAATCCGTTGTTGATAGGCTTCCATCCTTATCTTGGCTAAGTCCCTGATCTCATCAATTGTATCTAAATCTTGGGTTAGTAAGAGATTATTTTCATCTTGAGTTAATAAACCATACCTTGCTGTTGGGATTGTCACCTCGATCGGAATTATTGCTTCTGCTCCAAATAATAAGGAATATGGAGTTCTACCTGTGGCCCCTTTTGTAGTGGTCCTGTCTGCCCAAAGTACAAGTGGTAACTCTTCAGCCCACTTTCCTTTCTTTTGATCTAGGCGTTTCTTCAAGTTGTTCACGATCAACTTGTTGCTTGATTCAGCTTGACCATTGGCTTGAGGGTGGACAGGTGTGGACATGATCAACTTGATGCCCCAGCGAGCACAAAAATCTCTAGTTTTCTTACTTATGAATTGGGATCCATTATCACATATGATCTCTGATGGAATGCCAAACCTGCTAATAATATTTTTCTTTAAAAATGAAATTACCTCCTTGTCTCTCACTTGCACATAGGCCTCTGCCTCGATCCATTTTGTGAAGTAATCAGTCATTGCCAACATGAACACCTTGCCTCCAGGGGCTTTAGGCAACTTGCCCACAATATCCATGCCCCATTGCATGAAAGGCCAAGATAAGACAATAGAATGTAGAGGTTCAGCAGGTTGATGCAAGATGTTGTTGTGTCTCTGGCAGGCATCACACTTCTGCACGTAGCTCATGGCATCTTGACGCAAGTTGGCCAATAATAACCAGTCTTGAGGGCCTTTGACGCTAATGCTTTCCCACCAGAATGGTTTCCACATATTCCTTCATGGATTTCTTTTAGCACCAATTCAACCTGCTTATTATCGATACATCTTAAATAGTGCCCTGCAAAAGATTTCTTGAATAGCACATCATCTATCAAAACGAAAGATGAAGTACGAATCTTAAAAGATCTAGCATTCTTAATATCTGGCGGAATAGTCCCAAGTTGAAGGAACTCAATTATAGGTTGGGTCCAAGATGGTCTTGCATCTTGTGCCCCACTAGGTTGAATAATCGCTTGAGTTTCCTCAACTTGGTCTATTACCGGGTACTTAACATAAATAATGGGTATATTAGTATGCAACATTGATTTGCAAGTTGAACCCAAGTTGGCCAATGCGTCTGCCTCTGCATTCTCTTCCCTAGGGACCTGTTCCAAAGAGAATGATAGGAATTTTAAAGCCAAAGCCTTAACATGTTGGAGATATAGAGTCATCTTGGACTGCTTCGCCATATAACTGCCATTAAAATGGTTAGCAAGCAATTGAGAGTCAACATATACATTTATATGCGTAATATTTAAACTTAAAGCTGTAGTTAAACCCATGATTAAAGCTTCATACTCAGCTTCATTATTTGTTGCATTGAATTCACAAGATACAGCTTGAGGTATGATATCACCTTGAGGGGACTTCAGAACTATTCCCAAAGCCAATTCCTTTGGAATTTGAAGCTCCATCTGTAAACAGTGTCCAAAATCTAGGAAGTGTTTTACCTTCAAGCTGTTGTACTTCCAGTTCCACCTCGGGCTGCAAACTTGGACTGAAGTCAGCTATGAAATCGGCTAGAGCCTGAGATTTGATGGCTGTTCTTGGCTCATATGAAATGTCGTATGTGCTCAACTTGACCGACCACTTGGCCAACCTGCCTGACATCTCTGGGGTTCTTAACACATTTCTCATAGGATAGTTAGTTCTAACAGTTATAGAATGTGTTTCAAAATAATGACGCAGTTTTGTAGCAGCAGTAGTTAAGGCCAAAATTAACTTTTCAAGATGAGAGTACCTCGTTTCAGCATCTAGTAAAGACTTACTTATATAGTAAACAGGATGCTGTTCACCTTGGATTTCTTTCACCAATACTGCACTAACTGCATTCTCAGATACAGCCAAATATAAATAAAGGTGCTCACCATGTTCTGGTTTGGCAAGTAGGGGTGACATCATCAAGTATTCTTTAAGTTGTTTAAAAGCTGCCTCATGTTGGTCAGTCCATTGGAAGAGTTTATTCTTTCTTAACACTTCGTAGAATAACCTGCACTTATCAGATGATTTAGATATAAATCTATTTAAGGCAGCTACTCTACCTGTTAACCTTTGGACGTCTTTGATATTCTTGGGAGACTCCAAGTTGAGAATGGCTTTGATCTGTTCGGGACTAGCTTCAATTCCTCTTTTGGTCACCATGTAGCCCAAGAATTTTCCTGCTCTAACACCAAAATTGCATTTTGCTGGATTAAGTTTCATGTTGAAGGCTTTCAAGATGTTGAACGCCTCAGCAAGATGCTCCACGTGATCTTCAATATGCTTGGACTTTACTACCATATCATCTATGTAGACTTCCATTGTCTTGCCAAGTTGATCCTTAAACATCTTGTTCACCAGCCTTTGATAAGTTGCCCCTGCATTTTTAAGACCAAATGGCATAGCAATATAACAATATATACCTTCCGGAGTCATGAATGCCGTATCCTCTTGGTCTGAGGGCTCCATTTGAATTTGTTGATATCCTGAGGACGCATCCATGAACGTCAAGATATCGTGGCCAGCTGTCTCATCAACTAGAGAATCAATATGAGGAAGAGGGAACGGATCTTTCGGACAGGCCTTGTTCAAGTCTGTGAAGTCCACGCATACTCGCCACTTGCCGTTCCTCTTCTCTACCACCACAACATTGGCTAACCACCTTGGATATTGAACCTCTCTGATCATCTTGGACTTCAAAAGCCTCTCAACTTCATCTTTTATAATCTGGTTCCGCTCCTGGGCAAACTTTCTTCTTTTCTGGTGGACAGGACGGATGGTTGGATCAATGTTCAACTTGTGAGTAATGATGTCCTTGCTTATTCCTGTCATGTCCTCATGTTTCCACGCAAAACAACACTTCTGACTCTTCAAGAACTCAATCAGCTCCTCCTCAATTTCGGATGGAAGGTCTGTACCAACTTGCACTTGGGCCTCAGGGTTTGACTCATCAACAGAAACACTTTTCGTCTCATGCTCCACTGCTTCAAGAACATCCTGGGCCTTTTTCTTTAATTGCTATGCTTGACGAGGGACTGAACTTGCTTTCATGTTAACCTTGTAGCATTCTTTAGAAACCTGCTGATTTCCCTTCAACTTGGCCACACCCCAAGGTGTTGGGAACTTGACGCACTGGTGAT